>BPLR01011398.1:0-92177 GCA_021605095.1 Caerostris extrusa | reverse complement strand
ATGGGAAAAAGAAATTTGCAAGTTATTTTTAAAGCTATTAAATATTATTACCAAATTAAATTTATATCTTTTGAAAATCTTAAATAACAATTAAAGATTTGTAATAGCTAACAAAAAAATTAATATTGAGGGTAATTTTTACATTTTGAACATTGATAATGCAAAAGCAAATAAAACTATAAAAACTATGTATAGTGACTATCAAGCAATAGAAAATATTCAATAAGGATTACTTTAAGTTTAGTATATTTAAAACTTATGTAGGAGAATTTTTTTTTTTTTTTTTTTTTCTTTTGGGTTTTATCATTTTAGTCAAAGTTATATTAAATTTTCAACTTTTTCTCTGTTAAAAAGAGGTTAAGATTTTTTTTTTTTTTTAACAGGCATTACAAAAACCTACTTACTAAAAATCAGATTGAGTGCTTGTAAAATATTTGATATGTTCCATGAAGCTCTGATGTAAAACTAAATATGTAAGTTCAGAATAAATATCTATAATTATATAAATTTTTAATGCTTTTTTAACAAATGCTATATGTGTGTAAAATATTTTGTACACAAATGTTCAGATTTTGTTTGTCTATGAATTTGTGAAAGAAATTTTATCAATTCATTTTTATAGGTTAAAAGTAGGTCTTCAAGTAGCTGCAGTTAAAGCTCCTGGCTTTGGTGATAACAGAAAAAGTACATTGCATGATATGGCTATTGCAACTGGAGGCATTGTATTTGGCGATGATGCTGATTTAGTGAAATTAGAAAACGTTCAGGCAACTGATTTTGGAGAAGTTTCTGAAGTTGTCATTACTAAAGATGATACTTTATTAATTAAGGTATTTTTAGACTAAATATTGATCTAAAACAAAGTTTAGTTTTTATCATTAATATAATTTTTACTTTACTAAAAAAGGATTTAATCATCTCTAAATATTAATTATTTAATATATAACTAAATGCATGTTTCTGAAACCATCAATTATATTTTTAAAAATTATTTTTAAGGGTAAGGGAAATAAAGAAAATATTGACAGACGAGTTACACAAATCAAGGACGAAATAGATCAGACAACTTCTCAGTATGAAAAAGAAAAATTGCAAGAACGACTGAAACAGATTGTCCTAATGGTGTTTGCAATGTTAAGGTAAGATTTGCTTTCTAATTTGTGCAAATTGTTAGATACTTTTGTTTTTGTATAAAAGAATTTTTATTTTTTAATCAAAGTTTTCTATTCCTTATTTGATTTTATATGTATATAGCAAAAATGGCTTTTCAAAGCATATAGAATTGCATTAATTTTTAATTTATAGTATTTAAATTAAATGTAATTTTAAATGGTAAAGAAATAAATATACTTATGTTATTGACTTTTATTCTCATTTATATTTATTTGATATTTAAATTGTTATATTGGGTTTTAACTTTTTTTTCTATCAAATATCTTAATCCATGATATATTTAGGCTAAGTTTTTAATACAAGAAATCTTTATTAGGTTGGAGGCTCTAGTGAAGTAGAAGTAAATGAAAAGAAAGATAGAGTGAATGATGCCTTGAATGCAACAAGGGCAGCTGTTGAAGAAGGAATTGTTGCAGGTGGTGGAACTGCTTTATTGCGATGTCTTCCTGCTTTAGATCAAGTGAAACCTGAAAATGAAGACCAAAGAACAGGTAATTTTTTTTATGTGTGTTTAAGTAATAAAATTAGGATGATTTACTTAATTTCTACATATTAATTTATACTAAAAAACTTCTTTAAAAAAAACCTTTTATTGAAATATTCTTCTTTTGCAGAATATTAAAGAACTTTCATTGTAAAATGTTTATAAAATACTTTTCGTGTCTATTCAGGTATTGATATTGTGAGGAAGGCATTGAAGATGCCATGTACTCAGATTGCTCTGAATGCTGGCATTGATGCTGCAGTGGTGACACAAAAAGTCTTAGATGGAAAAGGAGACTTTGGTTATGATGCTATGAAGGGTGAATACGTAAATATGATTGAAGCTGGAATTATTGATCCAACAAAGGTAATTTTTAAATTTTATATATATACACACACAGATGTTTTAATATGAAATTTTTGTTTCATAAAATTAACTTATTTATTCATATTTTGAATTTTAAATTATTTGCAAAAGGTCAATTATATAAAAATAAATGTTCCAATTCATTCTACTATTAAAATATAGAATAAAGTAAACATTTTTCCCAAGTTATTTATTAAAATTATTTCATTCAATGGTTCTCAAATTTTTGTTCTACTGCCCTCTTTGTGGGAAAAACATTCAATGCTTTCTCTTCAAGAAATTGATATTTAAGCCAGCAAACAGAAAGATGTGTTCTTTTGTGTATTACTCCAATCACCGATTAAGTGGGGAAAATTGACAAGTGGCAAGTTAATAGATTCAAAAAAGAGCTATATTTAGAAGATATTTTAATTATAATAAAAGTGAATTTTAGTTTGAAATAATTTTAGATTACATTATATTAAAAAAAAAGAGCTGGTGAAATAAATTCCTCACAATTTCCTTTTCCCTTCCTTCCTCAAAACAGGTTTACATTGCATATATCTGGCAAGTATCCTTAACAAGTAATCAATTCATCTAGTTTCGCTGTTAAATTGGGTGTTTACCATTCCATCTATTCATGGTTGGAATATACTTAAGTGGTAGAATAATAAAGATGATGTAAACAAAACACCTTAAAGAAAGCTTGAATTATATGATTTATTAAAATCAAATCATGTGAACATTCATATTACAATACGAAAATTAAGATTACAAAAAGTATAATGTTAAAATAAAAATTATGAAAAACATTAAAAATGAACTTTATATACTGCAATCAATTGATATATCCTTAAATCAAGTGACTCTCTGTATCCCATTCTACTAAGTAAATGTGAGTACACACTACTGTTGTTTTTTGACAATTAGCTAATAATATTTCTGCTTTTTCTTTTATGATAACTTATGTTTCTTTGTATCAAGAAAGTGTTCCCTCAGCTGCAGAAGATAAATTAGAAGCACTACTGTATTGTTGTCATTTCCTTTTTAATAGTCCATCTAATTTTATTAATTATATGAATTTTATATTAGAAAGAATTACAACAGGCCTATCTCAAAATACTTATAACAAAAAAAACAATTAACACAAATTTTGTAACAAATAACAGCCAAGTTACAAAGAGTATAATTCAGATACACTTTAATTATGGTAAGCAGATTGAAATGACCCCTGGGGCTGCTGTCACAAATACTCGCATTCATTTGTGACTGAATTGAACTGAACATGTACATAAAAATGATATTTTGCACTATATCTCGGTGTTCTTCTCAAAGTTGCTTCAAGATATAAACCTTGTTCCCATAGTACAACTCATGGATAAATATGTTGACTGCAATGGTTATTGAAAACTCTGCTGTCCTTTTGACTGATTCAGTGATGTGATAGTGGTTATTATTAAAGCAATTGTAATTAAATTCAAAACTGGCAACTTTTAATTGCTGTTATTAGCAAACTATTGGAATTTACTAGGATTGCCATTATGCGGGAAAAATATTAAATAAAATTGGCTCTGAAAAGAGCCTTTTTGTAATCGAAAATTATTAAAAATATTTTTATAAAAATTATCAATTATATAAGAAATGCAGGTTAGCTTGCAACAAACTCCGGGTTGAATATCTGGAATCTTAGAAAAATGGTTTGTTCTTGATCTACCACTACATTCTATTCTTGGAAATTGACCGAGTTGCTTTGCGGTTCCATTCTACAACTAGTACTGATGTAGCATAGTTGTCTTGTGAAACTGTTTTTTAAATACCACTGTGTGTATTTCTACCCCCACATAATCCTATGAATAATTTTTCTAATCTTTTATGCTTTCACTGTCGTCAGAGGGTATTGCCGTTCGCTTTGGTTTAAATGTATTTGAATAAATGGTTTTGCTTTTTGAAACAATAAATCAAATTTGGAGAGAAGCATTAAAAAACTAAATTAGAAAAACATCTTATGATTTATTTAAAATAGGTGTAAAAAAAAAAAGTCATGGGAGGGTTAGAATACTTGTTTCCTATAGACAAAGTTATAGTGACCAAATTTGAACTACTTATGTAAAACTAAACCTCACCATAGCATCAATATTTTACATAAAATTATATATTAATTTGATATAGATGAATTAGGTCCATTAAACTGCTTTTTACTCTTTTTACAAGATTAGACTATTTTCTTTTACTTGAAATTTAGATAAAATATTGATAATGTTATTGACTTGCTTAAAATTGTTTTACATTGTTTTAAAATTTAATTTTATTGTCTTTTATTTCAGTTGTTAGGACAGCCCTTTTAGATGCTTCTGGTGTTGCTTCTCTATTAACAACTGCTGAAAGTGTTGTGGCAGAAATTCCTAAAGAAGAAAGGGCACCTATGGGAGGAGGTATGGGAGGAATGGGTGGTTATGATATGTAAAGATTAAAAGTCACTACATCAAAATCAAATGTGAACAATTTTTTATAAGAAAATAGTCTGGGATGGAACGCCATGTTTTGAAAACATGCAGTGCATTTGAAATCATGTCATTCCTATATTTTTTTCAGTGTCATAACATTTTTGTTAATTCATTGTAGAAGCCATGTAAAATAAAGTTTTTTTATTATGATATGCTATTGTGTAGTTCCACATGTAAGTTTTCTTCTTCCGTTTGAGGCTTTCTCTGGAACTGAGGTATAAATGCTAGATATAGAACGAGAATGGCAAATACTGTTATTGAGACTCCTAAGAAATTTGCAATGAAAGCAGCTGGTGGCAGATTTAGATATTCTTTGTCTCTGAAAAGAAAAAAATATTCATAAAATTATAACTTTTGAACAAAGTGGGAGATTTTTTTTTTTTTTAATATTTTAATCTTAATAGGACTTAACATAAAATAACTCATAACATTGAGTAAATTAAGATTTCTTTAAGTCTTATTAAATTAGAATTTTCATTTACAACCCAACTTATATTAGCAAAGGATATTTTAAAGAATATATTCATTCAAGTTTAAATAGAATCTACAGAGCTGTGATATAACGAATTTATTTTTTATAACACAATAAATGGTATATAGAAACTTTCATAAAAGAAATTTATTTTTTTTTGTTTTATGTAAATCTCTATTAATGTCATTTATATAATATATATATATAATTTAAAAGAAACTTACAATGACGCTTTAACTTTTTCCATTATGCCAGAGTGGCAACTTAAAATAGCCAGTATAAAAATAATGGTTCCACAAAACTGATGGTACTGTAGATAAATTTTACGATATAATGGGCTGCCTCCAGGATAGAGAAATACTAAAAATCCACAAAAAAAGCTGTAAAAATAAGAAGAAATAAATCTATAAAGAATTTAATATGAAAAATTAACTTTTTTTTTCAGTGTGAGATACAAATTAATTCATCTTGCATTAATAAAAAAAAAATAAATATAATCTTAACTTACTAGCAAGTTTTAATTAGTAAAATTTCCACTTAATACGAAATTCTCAATTCCATTCATAATGTATGTATGTAATTGGATGTATTTTTATCTGGATATCATTAAAACATTTTTAACTGTGCACTGTTCAAATGATAAGCTATGGCATTTAAATATGATTAAATACAAACAATAAAATATCTTAAAATTGATTTTTATAATTTGCTACTAGAGAACAAATTGAACAGAGTATTAATATTTAAAATAAGAAAAGAGCCAACAAGATATAATTTTCCATTCTTAGTAGTATAAAAGGTAAAATGCTTAGTATGTAAACAATATTATACATTAATAAAAGACTATGAAAGCTTCTAGGTCTAAAGCATCATTGATTTTTAATGAAACTCATTTTACAGAGTATTTAATTATTTTGAAGAAAAAAAAATTGTACAAACCTGTAAGGAAAATAGTATTACTGTACCCAAACCTATCCAACTATGTATACTGTACAAGTTAGGTATTGGTACTGTTCTGTAATCATGTGAATCAAAGGCACTTTTTAAAGATATAACTGTCAATACAAACACAACACACATTGTTACTGTGTGAAGTAACTTCAATTTTGATTTCTTCTCGTAATGTAGAGTTCTATATATCAAAAGCCCTGAAAAAAATTTTACATTATTAAATGTCTATTAATAATGCTAAATTAATTTCTACTATGAATAATTAAACTTATTGCATAAAATAAAACTTAGTCTAAAAAAAAAATTTCATCTATGTGTAAAGGGATTTAATGTGCTATCTCTGAGATGTAGCAGATAAGCATATTACACTGCAGCTTCATTCTGTCACTAGAATTTTGATAAAATTCTCTCAAGGGTGACATCTGCTGCATACACACTCTCCTGCCCTATTTAAGAATAGCGAAAGCACCATTTGAAGCTTTAACTGAAAGTTCTTGTGCTTATTTTGAGGGTGGACAGGATAAAACGGATATTAACTTTAATGGATTGGTGGATTAAAAGTAACTATGCTGAAGCCTCTATCTTTTGTATTTTTTTTTTTAGTTATTTTAAATTAATTTGCATTTCTTTGTTAGTTTATTTTCAATAATTCATTGTTATAAATTAAACAATGAAAGTGATTTCATTGAGTGGTATTGTAAGACTTGTAGAAATTTGAATGGATTACATTTTAAATCTTATTCAAATTTGTGTGGTATCACTTATGTAAATACACTTCAATTATAACATCAGTCTTTACGAAATAGTTCATGTGAGTGAAATAACATATTTGATAAAGTATTTACTTGCAACACAGAATAGTTAGATAGATTAAATCATGTAAAAAATATTAAAGGTATAGAAATATATCCTTTACTAATGTGCAATTTAACTGCATTTCAAAAATACTTTGGTTGTTCATAATATTTCCATTCGATGTTAAATTTCATGCCATGTAATAACAAACACCTAAGGACTTCTGATATGAATAACAGCTATAAATAGTACAAGGCAAGTTAAAAAATAAAATGAAGCTTAATCTGGAAGATATCTTCTTGGAATTCAATACTTTCTCAGATGATTGGTAATACATGATATCGAGTCACTTGGAAGTACCACAAGCCCTCAAAGAATCTCGTATCGAAATTTATTAACTTTTGTAGCCACATTGCAAATTTATAAAGACATTTTATTTTAATTTCAACCAATGTTTGTTTTTTTTTTTATTGTTATTCCTTCACATAATTTTGTGAAATGTTCGATAATTCTAAAATAGCGTGGATAAAAAATTAAAAGAACGTCAAGAAAAAAACATTTTTAAATAATACGTCGAAAGGAGTTGCAAATACAGTTGAAAAAAATTAAAGAATGCCAAGAAAAGTACGGTAGTAAAATTTAATAAATGATGCATCCAAGATGGCAACTGGGAAAAGTAAAAATAACACAATTCATGTTTTTAAATTATATTTTACTATGAGTTGCAATTCTATATAAAAAGATGATTTCCTTACCGTTTCCATATAAAACAACTAACCCCAGTATTGCCAATACTGGATGGTAATTAAATTGGTGCAAAGGATCACTTTGCCAAGCAAATCCACCAAGGAAGTAATTGGTCCATATAAAAACTAAAGCGATGCTTATGAAACCTAATATTACAATAAGCATGTACACTGTTGTATATTGTTTTCTACTGTGATCCATTCTGACCGTTCGTCGCCTAGAAAGGAATAAAAAGAATTAAGGAAATCCAATTTACAAAATGCCATAAACTATAAAAAAAAAAATTATTCAGCATCGAACTTTTCGAATTTCTATATGAATAAGATATATTTTTATAATATAACGAATTTCTTCTTAAAAAATTTTTTATAAGTTATCATATTCTGTATAAGAGAGGTGCAACGTCTGATACCTCAAAATGATCTACAAATACGGCCTTGAGTCAGTTTCAGTGGAGAGCAGGTGGATTGTTCCAAAACAAGAGAATAAATTAAAAGACCCTTAGGTATTCCTTCTTTGAAGATTTTGCCGCCAGAAACAGTCACAAGCTCAGGTACGGTTATATTCATGATGCCATACTGTGCCAAAAAAAAAGTAACCAATTATTTTTATTTTTCAAAAACTCTTTATTTTTCTCCCAAATTTATTTCATCGCTTGTAAAGTTATCCCCTCGGACACAATGCACTTATGCAAACTTTTTTCCAATCCTCAATGCATGCTAAAAAATCATCGGCAAGGATGGCGATTCACGTTGAATCTCTTCAATCGACTCAAAACGGTATCCCCGAGTGGTCTTTTGAGTTTAGGGAATAGCCAGAAATCGCACGGTGCTAAATCAATCGAATACTGTGGTTGTGGATCGACAGAAATTTCATTTTTGGTGAAAAAGTCTTGAAAAATCAATGCAGTGAGCTGGCGCATTCAGTATTTTTCGGTACCAATCGAGATTTGACGCGTTTGAGACCCAAAATGGAATTGACCGATCCTTTTGAATTCCAACATCATCAACAAGGTCTCTAATTGTAAATCGACGGTTTGCAAGCACCAAATCTTTAATTTTTAGGACATGAGCTTCGTGGTTGAGGTGGATGGTCGACCAGAGGGCTCTTCGTTTTCAACGCTTTCTTTGCCTACTTTGAACTGTTTATACGACTTCTAAACATTTCTTTCCGAATAGGTAGATTTATTTATATTTCATTACAAAAATATCTGTTTTATGAAATATTGAATTTTAAATTAACATTGAATCAATACTTGAATACGCCTATCATAAGCACACCAGCTCCATTCTAGGACATTCATGCACATGTAGGCTAAATTTCTACCCAAATAATCTTTTAATATATTTTAGATAACTGACAAATATTTAATTTATTTTCAGTGTATTTTGAAATGTTTTGATTTTTCTACACAATTTAAATATTTTTTTCGCTACATAGATTAATATATTCCATTTTATGACTTTCTAAATATACATTTTTGAGGAAAAGTTAAATATATAAAAAAAAAAAAAATTCCAAACTTTATTTGTTTGAATGATATACGAAATGAAAAATAACGAAATCGTAAATTATATTTATAATCTCAAATCTAATATCCAAAAGAACAGTAAATTATTTCTAAATACAATGGTGTGCAAAATTTAAGCAACAGGTGTTTTTTTGCCATAACTCCATGAGAAATCATCTGAGAAACATGACATTCAGA
Organism: Caerostris extrusa; assembly: GCA_021605095.1. Taxonomy (NCBI): domain Eukaryota; kingdom Metazoa; phylum Arthropoda; class Arachnida; order Araneae; family Araneidae; genus Caerostris; species Caerostris extrusa. The sequence continues at coordinate 82,998 of BPLR01011398.1, read as the reverse complement.
AATGAGGGAGAGTATTATGTACGTAAAGGATGGCGAAAGCATCGGCGCTGAAAAAGGAATACAATGCATACGGTATGGAATCAAACAAAAACAAGCTTTATTGAACGCATAGTATCGTGATTTATGATTGTCTATCAAGAGGAAGAACAACAAGCAGATGTTCCTTAATATGGGATATGCCCTCCCCTCACTGCAATTGTTGCTTCGCTCCGTCTCCGCATACTCAGAACCAGCCGGTGCAACATTTCTTGGTAGAGTGCCCATTCCTCAATCAGCATCTGTTTGAGTTGTTGGGTGTTCTCCGGAGGATGTGAAGCGTGCTGCAATGCGTCTCCCCAAAGCATCCCACACATGTTCGATGGGATTTAAATCTGGGGAGTACGCTGGCCAATCCATTCGAGTGATATCTTCACTTTCCAGTAGCTCCTCCACAGCAAGAGTCCGATGTGGTCGTGCATTGTCATCCATAAAAATGAAGTCTGGGCCAATGGCACCTCGGAACAGACGCACATGGGGAAGGAGTACCTCCTCACAATAGCGATCTCCGGTTACAGACCCTCTGTCGAAAACGTGGAGCTCAGTTCGCCCGTTCAGCAAAATGCCTCCCCAGGCAAGAACTCCAGAACCACCATAACGGTGTCTTTCCTTGAGGTTACTGGGATAAAACCGGGTCCCGACCTCTCTCCAAATCAAAACGCATCGAGAATCGCTTCTGGTACAGAACCGACTCTCATCCGTAAAGAGGACACGACTCCATTGATCAGTTGTCCAGTTTTTGTGCTCTCTGCACCACTGTAAACGGTGGCCAACTTTCAACGGGAGGCAGCGTTCAGGACGGCGAGCAAATAGGCCCACTTTGTGAAGGCGTCTGGCCACAGTAAACCGCGACGCTTGAGCTGACTGAGTTGCTTGACACTGAGTTGCTGAGCAATGGCGCTTGCTGACTGCTGTCGGCCTCTTTCTCGCCTGCAGGATGATATATCGGTCATCCCCGCAGTTGTCTTCATCGGGCGGCCACCATCAACCTTTCTAACACCTGTGTACCTGTGGTTTGGAACGCTTTCCTAGCGGGCGAAACGACACTTTGTTGATTCCGAACTCCGCAGCTACACTGGTGACAGTACGCCCCTCCTCCAGCTTTCCGATCATTCTTCCACGTGTGAAGTCATCCAGGTGATTTCTTCTAGCCGTATTTCACGAACTGACTCACTGGCACTTGCAGCGAATATATTGAATTGCATCTCCGTCCTTCCTTTTACTCTACTGTTGAGCTGCTCGCGCCGACTTACGTGTTCGTCGTATCGTTATTGTACTTCTACTGACTTACGTGTTCATTGTACTGATCTCCAAACCTCCTTTTCTGCAATTTCATGGCTATCTGCTCAATTTTTACATCGTTGCTTAAGTTTTTGCACACCAGTGTACATTTCAAAATAACAAGGGTATTAATTTTTGACAGTAGTTCATAATGAAAGCCTTATTTTTAATGTTGACGTTAAAGATCGTCAATTTCATGGGTGACAGAAGAAAAAAAAAGTTTATTTGCCATTTCATTACAAAAATATCTGTTTTATCAAATATTGAATTTTAAATTAACATTGGATCAATACTTGAATACGCCTACCATAAGCATTTACCAACTCCATTCTAGGACATTTATACACATGGCATGTAGGCTAAATTTCCCCAAACAATCTTTCCATATATTTTGATAATTGACAAATATTTAATTTATTTTCAGTGTATTTTTGAAATGTTTTAATTTTTCTAGACAATTTAAATATTTATTTTTCATTACTTAGATTAATAAATTCCATTTTATGACTCTAAATCTGCATTTGAATGAAGTTTTTATTTATTTATAAGTAAATATAAAAATAAAAGAAAACATTTACCTCAGCTAATGTGCGTTAAAACCGGTTCTAGAATACTGGAGTCAGCTGTTTTTATCCACAACACGATTTTCCACTTTACCAGACAGAAGTCTTCCCCCTCTGTCTCTTTTTAATTAAATAATGCAATAAAATGTAGAAGTTTACTTATCAATAATTCGAGTTAGTTCTCTTAAAAATCTGTTTGCTGATTTGCAATCAGTTGTTTATTTTTAAACTACTACTAATAGTAAACAAAACGCCTCGATATTCAAAATAAGCAAACACTTCCTGGTTCTTTTTTCGACTTACTTTCGGTTTGTTTTTTTGTGTGTATATTTATTTTTCATGAAAATCGCTTACTTCACACATCAATGATAACGAAATCTGAACTCGCCAAAATTGAGATATTCCTCTATCCGGTTGTTTCAATTATATATTGAAATATTTTTAGTTTTCAAAAAATGCTTCAGAGAAATATATATATATATTTTAATTTTTAAAGTATTTTTAAAACTTTTGATGTCTACAAATTTTATATCCATTTTTAATTTATTCGTTATTTAAAAATTATTGCGCTTTTTTTTGAAGTTTGTATGCATTTTATGGCAATCTACAAAATCTTTTCATTTAGATATCTGTAAAACAAATATTTAATTTCTTTTCCAATGCCAATTTAATGCGATAAATTAGATAGATTTTCATTGATTGAAATTTGGTTAACTGATTGATAATACGTAAAAGTATCTACAATCTGTATATTATAATCTTTATATCTATTTATTTATATATATATCATAGGCTTCAGGTTAGAATCCCTGACGGTGGCATGGATGTTTGTTAGTGGTTCTGAATCTACGTTAAATTGTAGGCCAAGCATAATTAGCCCAAAGTGTGCAAAAAATGACCGTACAGCGGCAAACAAAAGACCAATTTTTTTTTTTCTTCCAAAAACTCTTTATTTATTCTCCCAAATTTATTTCATCACCTTCAAAGTAATCCACTCCGGACACAATGCACTTATGCCAACTTTATTTCAATCCTCGATGAGTATTCCTATATAGGAAAGAAATGTTTACAAGTGGTATAAACAGTTCAAAGAAGGCAGAGAACGCGTTGAAGACGAAGAGCCCTCTGGTCGACCATCAACCTCAACCGATGAAGCTCACGTTCAAAAATTAAAGATTTGGTTCTTGCAAACCTGATGATGTTGGGAATTTCAAAAGGATCTATCAATTCCATTTTGGGCCTCAAACGCTTCAAATCTCGATTGGTACTGAAAACACTGAATGCGCCAGCTCACACTGCATTGATTCTTCGTTACTTTTACGCCAAAATGAAATCCATATCAGTTCCACAACCACCGTATTCACACAACGCTCTACGATCATATTAGACCGGGATCTAAGGTTTAAATTGGATTCCGAACCACTACAAACGTCCATAGCACCGCCGGAACTGGAACTCGAAACCTGTGGTTCCGAGCGCCACTGAATGCGCCATCTCACACTGCATTGATTTTCGTCAAAATTAAAAACCCATATCGTTCCACTTTCACACCGTGCGACTTCTGGCTATTCCCTAAACTCAAAAGACCACCTCCGGGGACATCGTTTGAAGAGATTCAACGTGAATTGCCGCTCGCTTTGAAGGCCATCCTGCCGATGACTTTCTAAGCATTGACGATTGGAAAAAATTGGTTGGATTGGATTAGAGGATTGAAAAAAACGTTTCAATGAGGATTGAAAAAAAAAAACGTTGGCATAAGTGCATTGTGTCCGGAGGGGATTACTTTGGAGGCGATGAAAAAAATTTGAAAGAATAAATAAAAACGTTTTTGAAAAAAAATAATTCGCCTTACTTTTTGGGCACAGTAGTATAACATCTACAACAGCTGATGAATATTATTAGCTGCTCATCTTGATTTGAAGTAATCATCACAGAGTGAAAGAAATTACTTGACCTTTAATCTATGATAACTGAAACATTTCTAACAAGATACTGGATTTAATAAAAAGAAAATACTTAATTAACGTTTTTCATCTGATATATCACTTTTTTTTTTTTTTTTTTTATCTACCATGACCTCAAAAATTTCCATGAAATAAAATTCTGCAATACGAAATTCCCGTTCGAAACGTCTGATCTAAACAAAATTCAGAAAATAACAACTTTGTGATTTTTAATTAATAATTATGAAACGCAATTTGGTTAATGTAGTAATCAAAATTGAGAAAAGAAAGATTTTATAACATTTTAAAACTCATTTATAATTTTCAATAATTAATGAATTTAATTTTTAATAAATATTAAATTATTTTAATAATTTATATAAATTACTATTATTTATTTTAAAATTATTTTTAATAATTATTAAATTATAATAATTTAAGGATAATTAATTAATTTAATTTATCAATCATAATTTAATTAAGGCAATTTGAGAAAAATTATTTAAAAAATTTAATCATCATCAGGGGTATGACAGTCTCATGGTGAGTCAAGGCCGTTTGCCTACTGGCAGATTTCGAGACAGGAGACGTTTTCTTTTTTACGGAGTACGGTTGTCAGCCCTGCACCCAACGCTCTACAGTCACAATAGACAGGGACCTGCGGTTTAAAGTGGATTCCAAACCATTAGAAACATCCATGGCACCGCCGGGTTCAAACCCAAGCTTGTGGCATCGAGTCTAATCACTCAACATCAGGTACCTAATAATTTAATAATTATTAAAAATAATATTAAAATTATAAATTTTTTTAATAATTCATTAAAATAATTTATTTCACCTCATTTAAATCCATTATACGGAATAATCCAAAAATTCGATGTACTATGCCTTTACTAATAATTTTTTTAATAAATAAAAACACATACTTGTATAAGGGTACAATATATAGTTCAATTAATGTCCCACAGATAGTTCTACATGTCCAATCTGCAGCACTCATTTTAATTCCGTTAACATGCGTATCACAACAGAAGCCTTTTCCTGTTCGGTTGCTGTCGTTAGAGGAAAAAGTTTCGTCATCGTACAGTATTTCAAAAATACCAGCATTATTTCAAAACTTCCAACATCATTTCAAAATTTCGAACGGATAATGCGGATTCATTTTAGAAAGTAAATCACAACGAAAAATAAACAAACCAAGATGACGATTCGAAATTTAGAGAGCAAATTTTAAAAGAAATTGATGTTGGCCCTCGAAGTGGTAGGCATAAAACGGAAGAAGGAATAGAGGAAAATTTTGAGGAAATGCTTATTTCCCAGAATTTTACATGATCTGAGAGGCCGAAACGCATTTTTGAAAATTTTGAAACTTCTTAGCTTATAATATGAGAGTTGTGCAACTATTATAAGAAACGGATAACATTAAGAAGTTAAACTATTGCGATTAGTGCAAAACCCTCAGGCAACATTAATTTATGAAAGATTATTTCCTCATGTTCTTATTGTAGATTAATACGGAGATCCTTGGCCGCATATCGGCCACCAGCTAGTATTACCTCAAGATTAATTTATGAAAGATTATTACCTCATATTTTGAGCATTTATTCTGATTACATTTTTAGAGCTCGACTGGTGGTTCAGTGGCAACACTTGCTGCTGATGAGCATTAGGGCGGAGGTTCAATCTACTGGCGGATATAAGTGGCGGCTTGCAAGTGGTATCCTTCCACGAATCTATAGTTATAGGTCTTTAAAAGTGTTAAATATCGTATGTCTCTAATTTTATATGTGTGGTGTTTATGAGTTCTCCAACCTGTGCCTCAATTATCTTAACCTAACCACACCCAGTTACAATCTGGTTGCCCAACCTGCACACTAAATTATATTCTGCCAATTGTAGTGAATGTAATGAAAACTAATAATGAACATTTATATTATTTACTGCCCAAATTGTGGCTGAGTGGCAACGTGCGCCGCTGGTAAGAATTAGGGCTGAGGTTCAATACGCTGGCGGTTTTTGTTGTAGAGAGTGTTTCAAAAATGAGGAGCATCGGTGGCATTTGTGATGTTCAGCATCTTGCCTCGTTAGCGGACTATTTGATGGAGTTTTCCGGGGTTTTTTACGCAAATGTGGGGTAGTTCCCCCATAGGTTTCCCCTTCCGAAGGCACTGCCTTCCTCCCTTCAGCGACACGGAGGCAAGTCACACTTCTACCTACAGGTGCTCCATCACAACAGAAGCTGCCGCCTCCTTTTCCGTCTTTCCATGAGACCACACGGGTTCTTAGTCTAGATGTTGATGTCTACCAAGTAGGATAAGGGGAAAAAAAACACATATTTTTTCATTTTTTAAAAAGTTATTAATAAATTCATAGAACGATCGATTTCGACTTTTGAATTATATTGTATATAATACCAACAATGTTTGGCAATTTGTTGGTATTGTATATTTTTTGGCAAATTGCGAAATAATTATAAGACAATTTGACGGCCAATTATGAAATATTTATAAAAAAGAATATAATTGTTAGCGATCACAAAAAGAAAAATTCAATTTTTTTAATATTTTGCAACATACGTATTTTTCCTCAGATTCAAGCAAAATTATCATCATTCATTTACAAAAAAAAAAAAAAAAAAAAAATCTTTTCCAAGAGAAATCATGAAATGTTTGCCTTCTGCATTTTTAAACATTTCATTTTTCAGCCTCCTGAACTTTCAAATGCAAAAGGTTTAAATCTGCTTTAAAATTTCGAAAAAATAATAATAAATAAATAAATAAAAAATCCGCTTCTACTTTTAAATAATAATAATCAAAGAGTTTAGCTATGTTTTCCTGAAAAATATAATAATTATTATTGATCCATCTTCTTCATTGGCATCAGTCCCATGGCAGCAAAGCCTGTCAGCCTACTGGCAAATTTCGAGACAGGAGATGTTTTCTTTTATGGGTAGGGTTGGTATATTAGATGGTTGCCTATGGTATAAGACTGCAGTCATATTAGACTGGGACCCACTGTTTAAAGTGGATTCCGAACCACTACAAACATCCACAGCACCGGCTGGATTCGAACCCGAAACTTGTGGCACCAGAGCGCTAGTTGCAAAATATAGTGATAATCTATTCAAATATACTACTGAGCTGATTAATTATAAAAACAATCCAAATATGGCATTAGGAAAGATTTCGATACTAAAATGTTTACATTTTTGAAATTTTTAAACTTAGATATTTATATGTTAGCATTAAATTTCTTCAAATTTTAATGTAATCAATAAATTCTACCTCAGTATAATTAATTAATAAGAATTTATGATTAAAATTCTTTTATTAAAAGATAATTTTATTACTATCAATTATAAATGAAAAACAGCCATAATAAAGAATATAATTATGTGAGGAAAAAAATAAGCAACAGCAATCATTTATCAAACAGTAATCAGTAATCATTATCAAGTAAACAGTAATCATTATCAAGCTTGATAGCTGCATCTCAGGCTTGGAAGGCAAAAAAAAAATCGGACTCATATACACGGGGAAATCTAACTATCTGAGCGAAAAATTGTTATAAAGACATCAATTGTGAAATTGCTGGCATTTTCATAGATAGGTAAGTGTAAACTCTTTTCTCGTCCGAATACAGATTATAGGAATTATCGATTAAATATCTTAACAATTCATCATCATCAGTGGCCAATAGCGCCAAGATTGTCTGCCTACTGGTAGATATCGAGACAGGAGATGTTTCTCTTTTACGGGATAGGATTGTCAGACCTACGCCCAACGTTCTAAAGTCATATTAGACCGGGGCCTACGCTTTAAAGTGGATTCCGAAACACTACAAACATCCATGGCAGCCCTAGGACTCGAACCCGAAACTTGTGGTACCGAGCGCCAGTCACTCGGTTATCAGACACTAATAACAATTCACTCATTAATTTTTTTCTCAGTCGTTTTTATAATATTCTTTTTACAATAGCAATTCTTAAATTTCCTTACTGTTGTTCTTCAAATTTATTTTGTTTTTGTATTGCCTCTTTTCCTAATAAACAAAAATTATTTTTTAATAAATTAATAAAATTACGAATCTAATTAAAATTACTTTATAATCATAATACACAATAAAGAAAATATTAACAAAATGTATTTTACGTTGATGATTGCCCAGGTTGACGGAGAACACTGGTTGCATAACAACCTCAATCTCCTTCTTTGTGATTGACAGAAGTTTCTTAAGCTTTAAGCCCATTGATTAGATAGAAAAGGAGTAAGATATAGATATATACATTATTATTTTTCTTTGTGAATTTTTTTAATTAATAAAAGAAAATTATGTATATGCATAATTTTTTTTAAAATTATTATTATTATAATTTTTAAGCAGGGCTCGAATGGCCGAGTGGCTAGCGCTCTGACGCTTGGTACGACAGGTTTCGGATTCGAGTCCCGGCGGTGCCATGGATGTTGGTAGTGGTTCGAATCCACTTTAAACCGTAGGTCCCGGTCTAATATGATCGTAGAGCGTTGTGGGGGCATTGTTACTCCGTGGCTATCTTCAAGTTACACGCGCCCCCTGGGTAATGCAAAGTTAGTAACGTCTGTGCAGCGCTTGCCTTAAGGCATCCAAGACAGATGTCTAAGTGCTCGCCAGCTGCATTAGAAGAAAATAACATTTTTAAGTAAGAAGTTAAAGGTAATAAAAAAACCGATAGAAACAAAAACAATCGGAGGGGAAATTGTGACTCAGCGAAGAAACTGCATGGTCATTCGGAAAGGAGGATATCGAAATGTTAATGAATAATATTCAGAACAACGCGAGGTCTTTTTGCGATTTTTGAAATCAGAAATGTCGTCATCATAGTTGCCGAGATCATTCAAAACAGAATTATTAATATTGGGAATGGAGATATAAAAATTTGTGCAATTTTATAAAAAATTGTTTAAATGTGTTTTGTTACAATATTATAAAAAAAAAAAAATCCTTACCCAACATAATTCTAATAAAAATTATCATATTTAAATGCTTTAAAATAAATAAATAATTTTTTTAACATTTATAAATTATTGCAGTTAAGAGAAAAAAACAATATTTAAAAATTAGAGTATTTATGTGAAATTTTCAAATATAAGCATTTGCAATTTTTATAATTTCTTCCACGACATTTTTGAAAATCTATGGATTTAATATGAAATTAAATTTTTGATTCTACAATTTTAAAAACAATATTAAATGTAGCTTCGATGTAGAAAGATTCGAATCTTCGATGTAGAAAAATAAATGTACACAATTACATGATTAAAGAAATTATATTTACATGAATTAATAATATTTCTTTAAAATTCAACAGTTAAACAGAAACAAGTATCACTTACCTATCGATAATTCTAAAGTTTATACATTTACCTTTTACTGGTCTCAATCAAATTCTGCAAATCTTCAAACTCGTCCTCCGCCATAAATCTTGCAAACTGGTTTTCTGCCATCATTCAGATAGGTAAGAAGCTTAAGTAGTCGTTCCGAAACAACCTACAAAATTTTTTTAGAACATTTTAATTTTTTAAGTTATTTCTCATTGGATTGCCATAGAAGGAATGCTATTTTTCTTTAGTGTGCTTCTTGTCTGTTTTCGTAAATTAAAATATAAATAAAAATCTTAAAAATTTAATTAAATCTATTAAAATCTTTTAAAGAATGATTAAAATAATTACTTTACTTATTAGAAACAGCTTTTTACGTTGTTGTTGTTGTTGAATATCGTTTGGCCTCGTGTTCTATTTATTAATACCATGGACAGCGCATCGACGGGCAATAAGGGGTGAGTTTACGATAAAAAATTATTTAATAAACAAGTAATATAAAAAAAAAAAAATTTTAATGTCAATTCCTACTTTTTTTTTCACTATATTGCAGAAAGTCCTTTATAAATAATTTTCATTCATTTTTTTTAAGTTTATCTGGCGCCTCTATTGGTAGATAGATGCAACTTACAACTAAAAAAACTAAAATTAATTAATTAAATTTAATGAATGAAATAATATTTGAAAAAACTGTATTAACATCCAGTGACATCTACTACAAGTTCAGAAAAATGTATTTGAACTTGAGTGGATGAATAAAAAGTATTTTATGAACGATTGAAAATTTGAACAAGATATATATATAGGGAGAGTGTGAGCTAATTGAAGGAATTGAATAATAATAATAAATTTTGGAGAAAAATATATAAGAAAAGTATGCAAAGGAAAAATAATTTTAAAAAAATTTCATAACTTTTTTTAATGTGCAATCTTTTTATATATATGTATCATCAGTGGCACAACAGCCGCATGGTGGGTCAAGGCCGCCTGCCTACTGGCAGAATTCGAAACGAGATGTTTTCCTTTTTTTACGGAATAGGGTTGTCAGCCCTACGTCCAACACTCTACAGCCATAATAGACCAAGACGTACCATTTAAAGTGGATTCCGAACCACTATAAACATTCATGGCCCCGCCCGGACTCGAACCCGAAACTTGGCACCGAGTGACAGAATTTTAATACATTGTCCTCAAAATCTCATTAACTCAAAATGTATTATGTTATACCAGTAGATATATCCCAGCGTTATCATTTTTTTTTTTTTTTTTTTTTTTTTTTACATCTGATTTTAAATATATCATAAGAAAGTGCAAAGAAATGCAGAGAAAATATTCGGGAAACTAACCTCAACATAACAATAAACTTAATATTCTATTCAGGTGATATATAATCGTTTACTGAATAGCACTTTGATTAGATGCTGTTTTAGTTTCCCAATGAATAATAGTGTGCTATCTTATATATATATATATCATCATCATCAGTGGCGCAACAGTTCCATGGTGGGCCAAGGCCATCTGCCTACTGGCAGATTTCGAAACATGAAATATCTTCTTTTTACGGGTAGGGTTGTCATCCATATGCCCAACGCTCTACAGTCATGTGAGACCGGGATCTATGGTTTAAAGTGGATTCCGAACCCTTACAATCAGAGCGCTACTCACTAAGCCATCAGGCCCTGTATATATATATATATATATATATATATATATATATATATATAATTCAACATGCTGGGTTTCTAAAATTTTGAATTCTTCAGAAAGCTGGAATTTTAAAATAGATGGTTCTGATTCTGTTTTCCTCTGGTATTTGGTGGTTATAACTCTGATTTGACCAGCAAAGTTCAGATCTGTTTGAAAATCTAAAAGTACTTGCGAATATTATCCCTGTTCCTAAACTTTCAAACGTAAGTATTTTCTATTTGAGTAACTTTTACTATAAAATCAGTTTAAAAAAAAAAAAAAGTTAAAATGTTAAGTGACAGCAACATTTACTGTAAGTGACTATGTGACTTTTTTTATTTTGTTTAAAATAAATTTAATTTCTTTAATCCCAAAAAATCCTTCAAAACAGCAATCCGTCCTCTTTTTTTCTTTTGACTGGTTTGCATTAAGTGGGGTGTGAGTCAACTGTTAATTAACTGTAATTCTTAAAAGCGCATGATCCATTTGATTTTTTTTTGTCTCATTTCGCAATAATAATAATAATAATAATAAAAAAAAATAATAAAAACTCCGGATGGCTGACAGACAGGTTACCATAAAATTTAGAATTTAATGTAAGAACGAAACGCCTAACAGCAATAAAAAAATAAAATATAAAATTCCAAAATAATTATTTTCTTTTTTTAATAAAGCTCATTTTAACTTTGAAATAAAAAGTGGATCTTTTAGAAAAAAAAAAAGCTCGTGTAAGAAACATAACTATAAAAAGCTGCTGAAAGAAATTTAAATAAAATAAATAAATAAATATTATGTACAAAAAAAAAAAATTCGTAAAAGAAATTTAAAAATGATTGCAAAAGTGGTTTAAGTGGTCAAGGACACCGTAGCCTACTCTCCTCAAAACAATACTTATATATTTTTATGAGTAAAAATTATAAACTTGCCATAAGAAATATAATTAATTTGACGACGCAATTAATTTAATTGTCACAAAAAAATTAATTAATATTTTAAAAATAAATTTAATCATAAAAAAATTTGCAGGAGTAACAGGTATTGTAAAATTAGGCGAAATCATCGTGATCATGACGAATTCCTTTCATTGAATATTTCAGACCTCAAAATTCTTAAGCCAGCGTATGATTAACCACCTTGGATACAATGAATAATTATTTGATAACGCAAAATCATTATTTAAATAAAACTTATCTCAACTCATGGCCTAGTGATAATGTGTGTAACTGGAGCGTGCAGGAGGAATAAAGAATTTTGAATCATGGCGGAGCCTGTTGAATGTCACTACACTCAGAAACACAAAGGCACCAAGGTGATTGTGATAATATACACAGTCCAGTCGCATTAATGTGACCATCACCTACTTTCGACGTCAACGTGAAACAACCAATCACAAAAGGCATTGCATCCACATTGCAGTGGAGTGTATATAAAGAATTCCACTCAATACCACACTCCACTTAAAGCCAGATTATATACGAGTGTATATTCTGGCTTTTGACAGCAGTGATCACATTAATGTGACTGGACAGGTGTGTATATAAATATAAAGTATGTATGTTGCATCAATAGTCAGGCTGTCTGGTGAAAATTTTCAGGTTTTCTCTCATATGATCCCCAAATGTGAGGTAGTTACCCCTAAGATTCCCACTCAGGGCCGGATTTTCCTATAGGCTAATTAGGCTTCAGCTTAGGGCCTCAAGATCAAGAGGGGCCTACATTCAAATTGTTAGAAAAATTATAATTACACTAGTCTAAAAACAGTAAACACTAAAACACTGAATCGAAAATAAGGAGAAAAATATATCTGAATTGAATTTGCTTTAATCTTCAATGTATTGAATATATTTAATTTAATTTGATAGAAAATATGATAATTTTTATTGGATATTTTATTTTCGTAGTCAAAGATTTTTATTATTTGAATTTTTGTTTCTTTGTAAGTGCTGTGTGTTATGTTTGATTAGTAATTGTTACAAGTACTATACATGGTGCTGAGAATAAATGTCCAAATAAGTGTTCTCGGTTTTTTTTTTTTTTTTTATTATCCGTGCCACATTTTTTATAAAGATTAGTACCAATCGCAACATGTTTCATTTAACATATTGATATCTATCACAGTAGTGATGTATTTTATTATCTCTCGTGTAATTCACAATCTTAAAAATGGGAGGTGAAAGAACCTCATAAGTGGAATAGCATAGGGCCTCTTTTGATCTAAATCTGGCCCTGGTCCCACTGAAAGCCAATATCCTCGATATCGATGGGATTTCGTGGTGTACATATGTAAATCACGAAACCCATCGATGTCCAACGACAAAGGAAAAAAGGAGGTATGATTGCAAAAATCGTTTTTCAAGCAATCACCAAACTATTTCCAAACCCAATTAACCCACTTTGGGACTCTAGACATTTTTTCTTACCGGGCCCTTTCCCACAAGAAATAAACTTAAAAAAACAATAAATAAAACTAAATTAAATAATGTGGAAAAAACTAAAACAAATCTTAAATTTTAATTAATAAAAAAAATATTTCATATACAACAATAAATTTTAATTTTTCTAGAACAATTTGTTGATAGATTTTAAAAAATTGAAAATTATGTTATTAAATGTCTAACAAAAGTTGTTATACAGTAACACTATTACCTTAAATATTAATTGTTTAATTTAACCTTTTAAGTTAATATTTAAATGATGTAATATTCTAAAGTTATTGAGAGAGTTTACTTTCAATAAGAAACATAATAACACATTTCCTTTAGATTTCAGACATTCAAAATACCCATATAAAAAAAAAAAAACATATATTTTTTTAATTCATAGATGTTAAAAATACATATAGTTAATATTATTCTTATCACTATAAAAAAATTAATTGTCGGAAGAATCACTTTCAATATAAAGAAACATACGGGCAACAGGCGTACCTGTTACAGAGTTCCAAGGTGGTTTTAAGAACCACAATACCTCCACATCTTAAGTTAATTAGAAAATTTACATAAAATGAAGTTGCTTAAATTTAAAGAATGTTAATAAAATAAAATAAAACAATTAATAATTTAGGAAAAATATCTCTTGCTTGAGAACAATTAAAGCAAGAGATCGAAAAAAGCTAAAGCTATAGGTACAATTAGGAGACCGTTGACGATGCCCAAAATAAAAAGATTAAAGTTAAAAATAAAAATAAAAAATTCTAAGGTTTAGGACAATAACATAAATAATACAAGGTATTTACGCAAAAAGAAACATAAGAACACATTTTTTTTAGATTATAAAATTCGCACTAACTATGTAAAAAGCAATATATCTTTGTTTATTATATACAGTTGTACAACAGAAAAGTAAATTATCTTATTCAAATAATATAATTTACTTTTCTTTAAAATAAATTATCTTATTTGCAAATCTTTTCAAAATATACAATTTGTCCAGGATCTAGACATTTGTATCATCTATCTATGCGATGCGGCCCTGCGTGTGTTTTTAGGGATGTTGCAAATTTACAAGAAATTCTCCACCAACATAAATGTAGGAAATGATTATTGTTATAGGGAAGCAGTCAGGTGAATTCCGTACATAGGAGTGCTGTTATGATAATCTTACGAGTGCAGTAAAACTCCGTAATCTCAATACCAGCATTAATGCGTATAAAAAAAAACAAACCAAAAACTTCGAGAAATAATAATAATAATAGAATCAGAGACAATAATATAATCAATATAGAAAGATAATTGAGCTGACGACTACGACAAATTTATGTATAATCAAAGCAGGAAGTTGAAAATTAAAATTCTTGAAATGAAAAAAAAAAAAAAAAAAAAAAAAAAGTACTTCTGATTAAATTAGATATGAAATTTGCAAGAGTGGTTACGATGAAGTCATTCTTAGGAAGTTATAAAGTTTTCATTTAATATGTATTTCATGAGTTTCATTTCATTTGGACATTCCGTTAGCGTTGGCGCAACAGAAATAAACATGCAAGTCACTTTCATCGAACTCACGCTCTATATAAAATATTTATAATAAAGTTTGTTGATAACGGCCATTAAGGCAATAAAAAGCTACATAAAGACAACACTAAAACAAAGAAATCAAACTTTAAAACGAAAATAAAGCCAACCTAAATAACAAAACATTTTCGAATCAAATTAATAAACTCTATTTTCGGATTACCTTCATGTGAATATTATATCAGACTACGAAATTTATTACCTTCATATGAATATATAAGATATCCTTTCACTCAGATATTTTTATATTGATAAACAAATACAAGAAAATGCCCCAAAAATATCAGTAAGAATATGACTGAGAATACATAGGTATCGATAATACTCGTGGGAAATTATAACGTTTATATTTAAAAGAGTTATATGAGCTTCTTTTCACTAGGACATTCATTTTGCGTTGACACAATAGTAGTAATAAACATGCAAATCGATTTAACTTTCCCTAGAAATATATATATCGATCTTAAACTCTAAATAAAATATTTCTTATAAAATATGTTTTGTCAGAAAGCTATAGACTAGAATAATACAATCATTCTTATGAGTGAGCATTAAATCTTCGTAACAATTTTCATATGCACTCTCCATCACTACGTTCTTTCTGAAGATTTGTCTGAAGTAATGCGAGAATGTTTAGCAACACACGTTTTTTGGGTTTTGGTTTCGGAAGGTGTGCTGGCGGCGAGTCACGCTGAGCTTGTGCTTCTCAGCCCTTGTAAAAGCTAATTAAATAATATAATCATTTCTAAATGGTATGAGCTGTTGCACATTTTATTGGTGATGTATCTGAATCATTAACACACCATACTTTCAAAAACATTCAAGCATACGATTCTTGTGAACAGCAAAATAAACTTAACGAAAATAAAAATAATCCATCTCTTTTAAACTAGACATTGGCCATTCTTTCATTCTTACACCCACAAGGTTCTTACACAATTTCGCCATTTTTTTTTTTTTTTTTGTTACTCTTTAAAATGAATGATAAAAAGCTTATTCATTCATCATTGTTGAATAAAGATGTCGAGTGCCTGAACGCGAAGCGTTCATCTACTCAATGGTATGTGAAGGCAGTAGGAAAGAAAAGTCATGATAAATAGATAATAGTAATCGTATGATGAGAGAAAAAAAGAAGAAAGTAAGAAAATGTAAATCATCGGTATGGAAACGTAACAAGAAATTTATGATCAGTAAATATGCGTTGAAGTAAAATATCTAAAAAGCGATAAGTGAGCAGGAAATTATGGTGGTTTGAGGCTTCGATTCCATTTAGAAGTAGAGAAAGGATACTTGTATTTTCCATTCAATTGCGTGAATATAGTTTGTGCCTTGATGAGAGGATTTTCGTGAGTAGCAATGGTATTGAAGAAATTTCTAGAAAGTTTAGTAATATAGTTGTCAATAGAGTCAATTTTTAAATCTTGATGAATTGTAGAGTTGCGGACAAACCAGGGTGCTCCAGTGATAATACGAAGTTTGTTTTGAATAATTTGTACAGATTTCTTGTTAGATTGTGCAGCTAGACCCCAGATTGGGGCAGCATAGGTAAGGATAGGCCGGAGAACTTGTTTGTAGAGAAGAAGTTTGTTTGACAAAGTTAATTTAGAAAATTTATTAATGAGTGGTAGAGTGAGATAAAATTTTTCCAACATTTTTCTTTGATTTTTGAATATGAGCTCGAAACGTAAGTTTATTGTCTATAATTAAGCCGAGATATTTAATGTTAGTCGCCCATTCAATTTGTTGATCAAAAGGGAGAGATTAATATATGGTTGTCTGGCGTGTCCTTTTTGGAAAATGATAGCTTGAGATTTAGAGACATTAATTGCGATGCGCCATTTAGTTAGCCAATCCTCTAGGATATTCAGAAAATTTTGAAGAGTATTGATGACATAAAGAAAAGAAGCACCTTGGGCAAGAGCAGCAGAAGCTTATTCATTCCTTGATATGAAGAACTACTGTAGTAGTCCTTCTGAAAATGTGGAACAGGTGTGACCTTGTTATGTACATTATCTAGTTGTATTATACAAACACATTGGTTGAAGAGTTAGAAGCTGTGAATATTTATGCAAATATTGCTTATGGGCATGGCGATGTAAACCTAACGTTCTATATACCAAAATTTTGTGAAAACTCAGCATATATTTCTTACATTAATTATAGAAATTAAACTGAGTGAGATGGCAAAATTTTAATAATATTTAGCTTAATAATGAAATATTTTGTGTTTCAAAGAAAAATCTTTCATTTTCTATTTCAAATTAATGATTTAAAACATTTTTAATCTAATAATTTTAATGTATTTTTAAAATATAATCAAAACATATTTTTCTTTTCAATCTCTGCTTCGTTTTCATTTCTCTCCCATAAAATGAAGAATAAAATTTAACAAAATGATGTATAGAAGTTAATTTGAATTGTTTTGTATTAAAAAAGTTATCATTCCACTAAATTAAAGTAAATAGTCTTTCCCCACCATTCTTATAATTTTTTTTTTTAATACAAAGAAATGAAAATCACGTTATTAATATTTTTAGCGCCATCTAGTGATGGATTAAAGAACTGTAACATTCTTGACTTTATTTTCTATAACAACCAAACTATGACCTAATTTGAATATAATTATATTTAAAATGATATATCAATAAAAACTAATGTTAAAATTTTTACCAATTAGATTTAACTAAATGACTATCAAAGAAATCAATACTTACTAATCAAAATATTAAAAATGACTCGAAAAGCGGTGAATATCTTAGGCCTAACAATTCCAGCCAATGAAAAAGACGAATAAAGCTCAAATAGCATCTAAGTTGATTGGAAATTTTGGCATTCTCTCTGCTGGATAAAAGTCTTTATTATGGGCGTCTAGAGCTTTTTTTTTTTTTCAAATCTTCAATAAATTTAAGAGCTTTAGTCAACTAAATACAGATATTTCAATACTCGTTCGCAATAAATTATTACATGACAAATTTTCATTGAAATATTTTATTATTAAACTGAAACTGTCTTTGAAAACAAAAGTTTTCCATTATTCGAAATTAAATTATTTCTTGCAATCTGAAAATTAGTCTTTTAGCTTATTAATTTATACAATTTAAAAATTATCTATATTTTTACAGCCGGACATGGGAACGAATTAGAATAATTCTTCTCAACTCTAGAAAGGTAACCATGGTTACGTACGATTACAATAAACAAAGCGTAAAATTAACTGAACCAAAATACTAATTATTAATTTTATGAACAAAAAATGAAATTTTTCATTGGTGCGTAGAATCATCTTGAAACGTTCAAATGAAATAAAAATTAATTTTTCTATGAAGTATATTCCATTTCATAAAGTTGTAATAGTGTCCGTAGTTAATAAAACAATAATCTTATCATTAACTAAACTGTTTTTCGGTTCAAGAAAAATTTGGCAGATATTTTTATGTTAGTTAAAATCCCCAATTTGATTAAAAATTATTTAAATTAGAAAAATCAAAACTTTATTTTTCATTTATACAATTTTTAGTTGATTTAACACTTAAAAAAAATGAGTTCAACTAGTATTGCAAGGCAAAATCGAAGGAAACGTCAAAAACAACTTCCAGCTTTACCTAACACAGAATCAACAGTACCACATGGAATATTATCCACAAGTACTTCAAATCCATTTGTAAACAATAGCGGACTATATGAAAATTCTTTAAGTTCTGAATCTGAGCAAGTAAATCAGGAAACAAATGTCAATGATTCTGGATATAATGTAAATATTATAGATGAAAATGGATCCCTTTCTGATACAACTGGTTGCAGTTATATTAAATGTGATGTATCTAGTCGTCCTGTTGGAAAAGTTTTCATCGAAGATGAGAGTAAGTTATATTCAATTTTCTAAATTCTTGCCTCAATTTTGCTTTTTTACTAAAATTTTAAATAATAAGTAATAGATTAGTCAATGTTCTTGAACTGAGTGAAATTTGAAGTTAATATCTTCACTTGATTTAATGATGTTAAACTAATTCAACAAAAATTAGAGTTGTGATTTTCTCAAGTTAAAGTCCTTAAGTGTGATTTTATTTTGATAGCAATTTGTTATATTTTTCTACATTTTAATTTTAAAAACACAATAATATAAATTTTAAAACATGAATCATATGAATTCATTAGCAGATAGAATAAAAATGGATTTTCCATACTTATCACTATTTTGGAGGTATTTAAACCTATGCTATTAGAACATAAGTCAGAAAGATGCTTTAATTGGCACTGCAGTTAAATTTTCATTGGTGCATAGAATCAACTTGAAACATAAGATAACTTAATGTATTGTAAAATTCTAATTAACTAATCTCTTCCTATTTTCATTTTTTTCTTTCATTCTTGAGAAATGCATTTTTTCATAATTCTTTATTTGAGTTCATTTTTAATATTTAAAACGAAGTTTTTATTTTTATTTCTTTATATTTGATATGTCGCTTATCTTTTAAACTAAATGTCTTTTCAGTTTCAAAGGTTGGTTTTGTATATTTTTAGGTAATGTTTAATTTGCAGTGATCTTGATTATATAAATATAATTTCCTAAACTTAAAATATTTTGAAATTTAAAAAGAATGTATTAATATTTTGCTGAAAGGAGAAATATTTTGTGGCTTTGTAATAGTTTAACATAAAAATTATTATTAAGTCATTTGTTCACATATATATTTGATAAAATTATTATTTATATAAAATCCACATACGTTTTTAAAATGAGAATAAAGATACTTTTTAAAAGATGAGAATTTCAAAAAAGAAAAACAAATGTTAAATAAAATAAGTATTGATATGTATTTATTCAAAATAAGTCAATTATATATATATAAAAATAATTTGTTAATTATGATACAAATGCTATTAAATAAGGAGTAATTAAATTTAGTCTAATATTTACAGATTGTTTTTTTCAGGGAGGTTCAGAGCAGTTGATCCTAATCAACTCTTCCAAACATTTAATAACGATATTTCTCAAGAAACTGAATCGAAAACAGAGTCAGCCATTGATTTAGGTTATAAATCTGCAAGATATTTTCATAATTTTAGCTTTTTATGTCATGGACTTTTAGGTGGCATGTCATTTATGGAGGCTTTATTTTTGATTCATTTAATTACTACTACAGAACAAGAAGAATCTTTAAAGCATTTTCAATTTCTTTCACAACCAATTCATAATTTGTTTAATTTCTTGTGTATCATTTGCTGTGTATCTGCTTTTGATAAGTATGCATTTCATTTATTTTTTGCGTTTCTCTTTTAAAATTCCTTTATATATTTTTGAAAATTTTGATAAAATACTTAATGATATTTTAAACCAAAAGAAAAATGTGGTAATTAGTTAAAACAAAAAATAATTTTATTTAAATTATGAAAAAACAGAATTTTTCTGTAAGAAAGATGCACAACTATTATTCAAGTATTAACAAAAATTATAAATAAAATGATGTAAGTTAACAAAAAGTACTTTTTTTTATAAGCCTCTATAACAATATATCTTCCAGGTAGTTACTAGTCTAACCATGGTCATTTATAGTCTGCCAATGGCCAAAAGAGTTTTTGATCAAAATCATAGTACTATTTAAATAATAGGAATCAATAATAAGGAAGTATAAACAAAATGATAAGAATTTTTTATCTTAATGATGTTAAAATCATTATACTTAATTTGATTCAGCATTTTATTTTTTATTATAAATTAAAATGCATAATTATGTATTTTTTGAATTATGTATAATTTATTTATATCATAAAACTTTTCATTTTAGATATGATATTGGGAATTCAAAGGAGTTTTTTAAGTACCTAAAAAAATGCAAATTGAAATGTATTATCATCATCATATATCCTATCTGCTTAGTGCTGAGTTTCAGTACTGCAAATGTGGATGAAAAGTTATGCTTACCTAATGAGAATTCAACTATTTTTGATTCATTTAAAATTGAAGTAAGTTAATTTTAATAATGCATCTAGCTGGAATAGAAATATTATTTAAAAATAGAAATATAAAAAAGCTTGATATTTTAATATTAATAAATTAAAAATGCACATTGTTAATTTTAAAAAATTAACTAGAAAAATAAAAATAAAAAAAACGTTAGAAGACAAATGTATGTTTTAAAGAAATTTATTACGTAAGTTTTTAATCTACAAAAAATTTACTATTAATGATTTATATCTAACCAAACCAATCTATATATAAAACTAAACAAACTGCATAACTAATTTTGTGTCAATATATTAAAAATTAAATACTGGCTAAAAACATGCACATTTATTTGATTATTTTTATAAAAATGCATCATGTTCAATTAAATTTAATGCATAGAATTTATCAAAAGGTATGTGAAAAGTAGTGAAATCTGAAATGGAAAATGTTTTTCATTTATTAAAGATTCTGTTAATATTATTATTATATCTGCACTTAGAGAATATCTACAAATGCATGTAAAAAATATTTTTTTCTTTTTTTTTTTTAGGATGCTGAAAATGAATTATTTTATTGGAAAACTTTGAGCATATCAAAGTGTGTTGGTGCTTTATTAGCTTGGTTAATCATTTCATTAGAACCAAACCAGAACTTATTTTTATGTCATTTAAACAATGTTCTTCAAAACAATCTAATAAATGCAAAATGAGTCTATTATGATTTATAAGCAATATTGTAAAATGTACTTGAAAGAAAATTTCATTATTTATACTTATAATTTTAACTGAAAAAAAAATGTTAAATGAAATATATAGTTTTTGCACTGTGGATTAAAATATATTTGTTTTCAGAATGTTCACTTTATGAATTGTAGTTTATTTATAAAAAAATTAAAATGCTATTATGAAATTCATAATTATATTTTTAAAATTTAAAGTACTTAAAAAAATTAAATTCAATTGACATTAGAAATTTATGGTCACAATTAATTTCTAAACCTCCAAAATTTTTCAGTTAATTTCTGGGGCCATTACTGCACATCCCTGTGATCATTATGTTCTTTTTTAAAAACTTAATCATTAAAATATACTATTTAAAGTTTAAAAAAATACATTTATGGATATTAAATACACATATATATTTTTGTAAAATAATAAAAGTGCATTCAGTGTTTTACTTTATCCTATAATTTTAAATTAAGTTCTAATTCCTAAAATTTAGGAATTAATAATTTCAAAAACCATTAATAAATTAACATAATATGTATTCAGATTCCAGATGGTTCAAACCCGGTTTTCTAAATATTGGAGTTTTTTAAAATGTACTTTGTATCTTAATTTAATATTTATTTGTATCTGCCAATTTCTAGAAAATGTATAATAGGTGAATCCCACAAGTTGTAGATAGCTCTTGAATCACCTGTGTTCATATCATTAAAGAAATTTTGGCATTTCGTCATGAAAAGTTCAATGGATTCGACAATATGAAGATCTCAAATTGACCAAGACTTAAACATACTAATAGAGGTTTGTTTTCAAAAGGATATCGCTATACCATCCATAATCATTTATTATTATAATGACAAAAGGGAGATCTGAGTGTGTATTACTCAATCTGAAAAACTACTATTCTGAAATGAATGTGTATAGCCGAGCTCCTAGATGAAAATTATTTTTTTTACGATTACTGATCCTCCAAATAACCTTACCCCACTAAAGGCAAAAAGCTAAGCTAGTTGAATTTCTTTGAGCTATTTTTGAAGCATTTACTAAAATTGAAAAAAAAATTGGAAACTAAACAAGCAAAGATTGGAGAATGTGGCCAACGCGCAACCACTATAGAGGAGGAGAACATACTAATAAATAATATGAACAATGAGGATTCAAACAATTTTAGTACAGATGTGATGAGATTGCGAGAGGGACAGAAGCAGTTGTTGGACAAAAATAGTGGGTTTATCCAGACATAAACGGGTTGCAAACCTTTTATAGCATTAGAAAGAAAAGTAGCGGTATTGATGAATAAAAAAATTATCATAATGTAAGGGATGAACCTGGTGTTCTGCTATTAATAAATTAATCCTTGACTCTTATTTTTGTCAGCAGTATTCTTAAATTCGACATGAGCACTTTACAATATTTGCTTAAGATCTGTCCGATTTGACAAAGGTGGCCACTCTCCAAAATAAAATTCCTTGACTTTTCAGGTGAAATTTAGTAAAATTCAGATCATTCGCATAAAATGTGGACACCATATAAGCTATTTTAAAAACTACACGAATATAAAATTATACTACATCAGTGACTAATAACATTTATGTTTATAATCTTGTAAAAAATTGTAAATCGTATCTAACACATATTTTCAAAATTTGACCATCCTACAAAAAAATCATAAAACAAGACTTTTATTTGATATCACTAGAACCTTAAATTATCATACAGATTTTTCATGGTAAAAGCAAAAATGTTTTTGACAGAAATAAGATTATACTACTCAGTCAAAACATTTACTATGGGAAGTATAAAATAATTATACATAGAAGTTTTTCTCATTCTACCAAGACTTCCTATATATACATCAGGCTAAGTCAGCAAGTTACGACAATCGACGACGAGAGCCACAATCTAATAATAAGTGGGTCAAAAGAACGTCGTGTAAGTAAAATTGTGGGATACAAAATTTTCAAATTCAAAACGAAATAAGTATATTTTGCAACAAATCGATTAAAGAAATGACTAAAATTATAATAACAGAATTTTTTGAAGTACTATTCGAGATATGAAACCATTCGAGGTCGAGGGATGTTATATAATGTATTCTATTGCAACAAGAACAGAACTAAATGATTAGTCCTTTTAGGTTTTTAGAAAAATGTTTTATCTTGTCGAGTGCTCTTTCTTCAGAGAAGCCTCTCTATTTTTCTGCATCATTACGTTAGTTCTTCTAGGTTCTTGTAAATCAATGCTTTAAGCGCTGTTTCTACAGCCTTAACACCATCGTTAGTGAAATTTTCTGAGGCAGAACACATAGTGGAATATAAGTCATTGTATTTT
Source organism: Caerostris extrusa (assembly GCA_021605095.1). Taxonomy (NCBI): domain Eukaryota; kingdom Metazoa; phylum Arthropoda; class Arachnida; order Araneae; family Araneidae; genus Caerostris; species Caerostris extrusa. The sequence goes on along the minus strand of BPLR01011398.1, from coordinate 59,119 downwards.
TAGTATTAATTCTTCAATATCGTTGACATTGTCATTAGTTATTTCATACTGAACATAATTCATTCATCTATGGTTTCCGTTACAATTTTTTTCCTGCACCAAACAATTTATTCAATTATTTAAAAATAGTTGTAGCTCTTAACGTCAAGCTCATCAGGCACTTGCAATTCATTAATCAGCATCCTTACAATAAAGCATTTTAATCATCCCCTCGTGTACTGATGTTGCCAATCTCTTTTTCTTTTTTTGGCAAAAGCGACGGTACAAATAAGACTTAACTGTATTTTTTTACGTAATAAAAAACTATAGCATCATTCAACCATAGTGGAAAAGCCTTATATGTTTAGTCAGACCCTGACTTTTGAAAGATATGAAACCATTCGAGGTCGAGGATGTTATATAATTTATTCTATTACAATACGTTGCAAGGAAGGCATAGAAAAGTAGACAGTGAGTTTAAAAAAAAGTAACAGTTTAAATTACTGCGAAAAAAGTGTGAAGGATTATCACAAACTTTTCAATAATTTTCATATACCCTATGCTCTTCAATGCTTGATATCTAATTGTTTGATATTACAAATTGAATACACAGGGATAATCATTTCAGAGCTACTTTAATGTTACATGCAACTGCTGGGTCAAGAAATGATATCTCTTCGGTTTGTCGCTCTACGGTCATCTTATGCACACGTTACGCTAAACAGATCGGGACCTACAGTTTAAAGTGGATTCCGAACCACTACAAACAACTATGACACGATATCTCTTCGGATAACGGAAAATTTAATAGAGAGTATTCTAATACTTTAAACAGAAATTTTTAAAATGCACTCATACAATCCTTTGTGAAATAAATTTACTTCAACAGATTCATATTCTTTTTTTTTTTTTTAAGTTATCTTTGACTGCGAAGCTTAAATTTATATTTTGTAGGGCAATAAATTTGCCTTAAATTCGAACCAGTATCTCCCAAAACGCATGGCTTGATGAACTTTTCATAACTCTTTGGAATAGGGACATCACAGATGAATAAAGGGGAGCCACAGGCATGCAACTTCGAAAATCAATTCAACTGCTGAATCTGGAGATAAAAAGCTATTTTTTTCCCTTTAGACTTTATATTTGATGCTCTTTGAAAGTGGAAGAAAATTTGTAGACTTGATATAGCACTTTTTATCTTAAAGAGATGATTCGATAAACTCAGCAACGTGGCGTAAACTTTATCAAACACATTCAGCTACTGCCGAGTTTTCGAATCATCGAACATCGCAAAAAGTTTTGGGGGAATTTTTGTGACCTGTGTACTCTTCGTGCTGGAACACCCATGAATAAATAATATAAGCTTCAGATAAATTTTATTATTTCCCACCCTGTTTCTTTTGATCCCAGATTTAAAGGCACAATGCAGTCCACAAGTTCCGATGTCTAAATACTTAGAATCATCTAGTGACAATTCTCCTTTCAACTCTTAAAAATTTGTAAGTTAATATTGAACCCATCCATTGATACCATCCCATATCTGTACTATTCAAATCAATAGTTAGGGATAGTAAAGCATCTTTGAAATTTTCCATCTAATCTTTAGCACAAAATGTTGGAAAAATACAGATTTCAAGTATCTTGTAACGACTTGATTTTTGTCATTACAGAATCAAATCATTATATCCATCTGTTGCTTTTTGTGAAATGTTGTTTAATGACTCATCAAATGTTATTGGTAATTACTGGTGCGAAGATGGTTAGAAAAATATGGAGCATGTCCTGAAATCAACAATTTTTGTTCATTTTAGTCATCTTTTCAGCATTAATTAATATATTCTTCCAATTTTCTTCAAAAACTCCAACTTTTCTCAGTTAAGTGGCTACCCTGTTGACCATAGATAGGTTATAACTTACATTTTGCATGCTTATTCGAAAATTAGTATTACACAACACATGAAACGTATAGTTTTTCTAATTTCTCTCTTTATGCTTCCTTATTTTAAACATTCCAAGGCTACTATCATCCCTCCCCCAACTTCCCACTTTGGGAACAAGTAATTTTAAACTTAAATCGATTTATATATATTTATTATCTACCAATAAGTATTTCGACAGAAATAGAAAGAAAAACAATAGTTATTCGTATTTAATAGATCTTTAACGAACGTCAATTATAGCCTCACCCCTCAGAGTCAAACTTTCCCCAAGTCCTTGTATGATGGCTGTTGGTATTTTTCCCACTCTGCTTGATAAAAACATGCAGATTTCTGCACAGATTTTGGACGAGTATTGAACCTCTTAATTCGACGAATCAACTCGTCCTAGAGATTTTCGATAGGGTTCAGGTCTGGGCAGGAAAGAGTACATTCGTACCATCGTCACCATACTAATCCATGGTGGATCATGCATGACAGCTGGCGTTGTCGTCTGGAAGTAACAGGATTCTAATTGCCACAATGTAGGTAAGCACACCATCATCCAAAATAGTGCAGTAGGCGCTGATGTGAGCGTACCATGAATTTAGACCAAGGTTCTCGGTCCATACCAAGAGAAACTCTCCCAGATAATAACCAAATTTTACTGTGTTAACAAAGTATTGCGGCAGACCCTGCGAACTATGAATCTTGATTCATCGCTCCGGATAACTCGTTTCCATTATCGATGTGCTTTGCATCACATCCACCGAACAGAGGTTGGACTTCGTGATCAAAAGCATGGGCGGCAGCATGACCAAGCAGATGTACTTCCTTACAAGATGGTATTCATTGAAACACTCTCAGAGGTCTGTTGAAACTCAAGTAGTATGTGGTCATAGGTTGGGTGCATTTCTTACGAATTTCTTAGAACAGCACCCGTCTGTCTATAATCTCCCAGTTTGGCGAGTCAATCGACTGGGCCACATTCCACTTCTGAATCACATAACCCACTGTTGATTTGGGTAATTCAGCTTGCTAAATATGCCCCTTAAGATAGTCACAACGATACCAGATAATTACATCTTTCTCAAACTCAGATAACTGCAACTAATGTCAATATAGTTTCCTACATGATATTTGACGGAGGAGGGCATGAAGCACATCAGGATCGCATATATAAGCATTTGCATGGGTGTCCAAATACTTATTGGTAAATAGTGTGTGTGTGTATATATAAAAATCATAGTTTACACAAGGGGAAAAAGTAGTATTGCAGGCTGATTTTTAGCATTAAAAATATGTTTAAAATTTAAAAAGAATGTTTATTTTTATCACCTGCTGTTACAAACCATTAATCTGTCACCCCTATCAGTTGTAATTCTGCTTTGATGTGGAATTTTTCAGATATATAACATTGCATGTTAGACAGATTCATATACATACTGTATTCTGCAGCCAATAATGTTAATTTGAGAATGAATATGGTAAAATATGAATAAGGAAAACATATACACAGTTTATGAACTAAATGAAGTTTTAAGAAATAATTTTGGAATTATTATCAACAAATAAATAAAAATAAAATGTACCTGCTAAAAAGACATTTAAGAGGTAAAACATTAGTCAATCATATAAAATATTCCTTTTTATACCTACTTTACTGTCCAAAAAGTTTACACCATCATTTTTGACCCTGGTGAGAGTGAAACAAGTTTTTCGAGTGACTAGCTTTTCTAATGTAAAAACTGATTCCTCATAGTCTTAATGGCAGTTGCACATTTGAAAAGGTGCCATGTTTGTCCCAGTACATTCTTTATAAATAAACTCAAAATTCCTACAATTTAGCTATTGTCATTCTGTATTTCAATTACACAGGAACACTTCATAAATAGTAAAAACTAAGTCTTACATTTATTTCCTTTTAAAAATCCTGAAATATAATTTTCATTCTTTTAATTGCTTCATTAAATTAATTAGTTTCATATTTAATGTATTTATATTTGCATGCATAAAATCAGCAACAATTTCAGCAAGTATACAACAATTGCCATATATGAAAAACTTAAGAAATGCTTTAATATTTACTTATAGAATTTAATCTTTTAAATTATTACATCTTTTATTAAAAATATGACAAAATAAGTAAGATATTCAATACAAATAGGATACATAAAAAATTATTTTATTAAATATGAAGAAATGAAACGTTCTAGGCTTCTTAATCCATTCTTGTTTTCAAATATTTTGTAGTAACCTTATCTTTTCACTGAAAGAGAAAAACATTTATGAGTAATTTTAACACATTAAAATCAATATTTATAATTTAAAAATGATTATTTACAGGGCAAACTAATACTATCTATTACTTTAAAAATATTTACAAAATCACATTCTTATTAAAAATAAAGAATTGAAGTAGTTTATATGAAAAAACAATATTTTTTGCTACAGCAATTAAAAATGATAAACTTTTTATAAATCGACTTTCATATTTTAAATATGAAAGTAAATAGATATAAAGCACATTTAATGCATTTTCTTACACTAAAATACAACCTACCATTAAAAATATTAAAAAAAAAAAGTGACATTAAACATTTTTGTCTTCTTAGAATATGAAGAGAAAATGGTAAGGTGGACATATGTAGTCTTGTTCTAAAACACAATTATTGAGATGAAAATGATTTTCAAAATTAATATAATGTTTAAAACCTTGAATTAATTTTGCAGGGAAGAAGCCTGATTTTTCTTCCATATCATTGCCTTCTGGAGCCATCAACCACTAGCAATTCATCTAAATCAAACCTTTTCTGCTTTATCTGCCAATTTTATGTACTCAGTACTGATTTCATTTAACATGATCTGAACAAATTTTTGAATTCATTTTGAAAGCATATGTTAACACTAGTCTGTTAATTTTTAACACCCATAAAGTTTATTTAATAAAGGGAAAACAACATAAAGTGAACTTACATAATATGAACAACTCCACCCCAACCAGCAATAGCATCACGATCAAAAGCATTTATTAATGCCTGTGATATTTTCTCAAAAAGTTCTTCTGTCCCTATATAAAAAATTTATTCATTATTTTCTTTACAAATATTAAAAACAAGAGTTTATTTAAAACTTCAAAATTAATCAGTTAAAAATATCTATTATTCTAACGAGAATATATTTAAAACTGAGTGAACAAGAATAAATATAGATTTTCTTGTTAATTTTGAGATTAATTGATTTTTGATATGAGCAGTCTTCAGATCTTTCATATGTATAACCTTTTATAAATATTAGAATCTTAATAATTTTCAATTAGCATTAAATTTTGAAAAACCTATATTTCATTCAGATTAAATTATTAGATGTTACATATCAAACTTAATCAATTATAGGCATTGTGTTAGTTCATAGCAAATTTGAATACACATATTAAATAAAGCCAAAAGTAACTTTCAAATACATATTTTGGATGAAATAATTTCATTATGATTTGATTTTCAATAGAATTTATTCTCTCTTCTTCAAGCTCATATAATGCATTTGTAATTTAATATAAATGCCTTCATCTTATATCTATTTACAGAATAAACAACTTTATGTATTATTTTGTACTTAAAAAAGATAAGTAACAATAGGTTTTTTAAAGTCTCACCAAATCTGGTTCCCACAAAGCTTCACACATTCCATGAGCTTGATCATCACATGTTCCAGAAAGTACATAATCATTTGGTACATCTTTAGAACCAAGTACATCCATATTACATATGTAAGGTTCCCAAGTACCATATTCTAAACCTGCTATAACAGGGCATACAAAATATGGACCAAACCTTTAAAAGAAAAATTAAAAATCAATTTTATTAACTTCTGTCTTTTTAAAAAAAATTAATACACTATTAAAAGTAAAAATAGTTTATAAGAAGATAAGGTATATTTAAAAACTGTGACAATGTTTTTTTAAAATTAAATTGCTAAAGTATATATATATATATATATAAAAATAAAAATGATACTTTTTAAAATATGAATAAAAATTAACTATCATTATTTCTATTATACTATTATTATATGCAAGAAATAATAAAAGTACAGAAATATGATTTTCTTTTATAAAAAAAATTTTTACTCAAATAAAACTACAAACTATCTATTGTATAAATATATAATTTTGCAATAATCAAATAAACATAATTTGAAAAAGTACAAAATCTACAGAACTGTTTTGATCAATCTTTAAATAAATATTAGAATAAAAGCTTAACAAAAGATAAGATCATTGAAAATTTTAATTATAAAGACATATGAAATATTTTCACCTTTTTTTCATACAGAAGATTGGATACAACTGAACTGAAAACTTTTGGTGTCATTTGTCTTCCTTCTCTTAATTCATATATATTCAAACGAAACTTGAGCTTTTGAGCACTAAATTAAGAAGACACTATTAAAAAACCCATACAATAATTGTTCCTCAAACTAAATAAAAAAATAAATTAAAAATACTCACACAGAGGCAGTATCAGTAGCCAATCCTGGCAAACCTATATATAATCTTGGTCCCATTTCATAAATTTTTTGAAAATCCATAGCAACTGTTTGAGCTCTGACACCCAATCTCCTATCAGCTGCAATAGCTACGCATTCTTTTCCTTTCATGGCAATAATAATACCACCATTATATTCTAAAATACTCTGTAAAAAGAAAAACAACCAATTATAATTTAAATGTTTTCTCAAATTATTACTATACATTTTTCTGAGCACAATTTAAAAGTTCTTTTCAATCCACTTCATAATTGCAAAAAGTAAAATTTTACATAACTGAATTATTTATAGAAAACAACCATTTTATTTATTAATTTTGCAATCAAGATAGTTACGATAAAAAATCTCACTAAATGCAAAAGCCAAGCAGGAAGATGCCAATAAAAGGATCACAGCTTGGTATCCCCCCCAAATCAATGAAAACCGCAAAATTGCTATAATATAAAACAGTAAACACAAAATACATTTCTGAACATAACAACATGATTATTAACAACCAAATGGATTATAATAACATTTTCACTTCAATGTATTTTTCCAAATTACATCTCTTAATTTGATAAAATGAAATTGTAAACATTTATGCAGGTGTATGGAAATTAAAGCAATAATAATAGGTTAGAAAAACAATGCACTGTAAAAGAAGAAAAGCTTTCTAATAATAAAGTGATTCCATAATATTATATATATTGTAGACATCTGCAATGTTTAAAAATTTTTTTTATAAAAATTAAATTACATTTAATAATACTACCTGACATAGAATGCACATGTAATTAAGTGATGTTATTTACAAGAAAATTTTATACAGTGATGAAATATGCAGGGTGATCAGTAAGAAGTAGGACCCCATCTTGCAACAACCTTATGAGGTATACATTCAATTAGCATGCAGATAGTGTCCTAAGGGATGGAAGCCTTATGTTCTCAATCATCCTCTAATTGAAGCTGGGGCAAACAATGGTCAATTAAGTCCAAGACATTTTCAATTGAGAACATTGCAGGCTAAGGAAGCAACTAGACAAGACTTATCTGCTGATGAATGACGAATGTGGTCTCGCCTGTCCTGCTGAAAATACTATTTAACAGCCACTGAATGCAATATAGCACAATCAGCTGCAGAAAATCTGATAATTGGTGTAGCCGAATATTCATGGTGTTACGTTTTCTATATCAGACAGTGTATTTTTTTTTCAGCACATATATTAATATTTGATTATGTGTGAATTTCTGTATTGAAAAGCACTAATATTATAGATTTTAAATGGGGTGGGGGGTGAGAGGAGCTCTACAGGAAAAGGATTCAAGTATTTCCATGGACCTTAAATCAGTAAAAATTTTTAAATAAACTGTTCAATTTGGAATGTATGTTTCAAGAAATATTTGTTTTAAGAACATAATGACAAAAAAAAAAAAAAAAAAAAAAAGCGATCATGTATCAGGTAGAAATATAATAACACTTTCAATTTTATTATCTGCTTATGGAGATGACAAAAGAAAATTGAAAGATTTTCTATTATAAACAATTAAATATGTAAATGTGACGGAAAAAACAAACATTTTTAAGTATTCTAAATTACTTTATCAATTTAAGATATTATTAAAAGAATTATTATTAGTCCTTCCCTTGAGAGAAGCATTCTCTTCTTTAGAAGTAGTTGCAAATCATACGAGATTGACAGTAAATGATTACAAAACCAAGTTTAACCACTTGATGTTTAAAAACACCATCAAGTGATACACTTAATCATTAAAAGATTGGTCTTCACAAGGTTGAAACTGTGTCTTATATTAATTATCTTGGATCTCTTGTTAATGTAAAAATGACATTATTTCTAAAAATCAAAAATCATATATCACTAGCCAATAAAACAGTTTTTGACTTGGCCTTCTATTGAAAACTGCTTTTTCTTTCTCCAGTAAAAACAAACTTATAAAAATATTATTAAGCAGATCCTAATGTATGGTTCAGAAACTTGGAGATGAGAAAAAAATGGAGAACACAAAATTGCAGTTTTCGGCAGAAAGATTCTCAAAAGTATTCTTGGTGGTGTGAGTGAAGATAGTCTTTGAAATTTATGGAATCTTTAAAAGCCCGATATAATTAAAAGTATAGAAAGGTATTATAATTAAAAGAATACTATAATTAAGTATATTATAATTAATAGTATATTATAATTAAAAGAATGAACTGGGCTGATCATGTTATAGAATGGATAGAAAATTCTCAAGAAAGTTTTTGTTGCAAAGCCCTTTACTAACAGTAAAAGAGGAAGACCAAAATTACTGTGGTTTGATTCAGGTGAATCAAATTTTAAAGTAATAAGGATGAAAAATTAACAGATTAAAGCAAAAATAAGCTGTCCTGGAGGAAACTTCAGCAAAAAGTTTTTGGCCTGCCCCTTGGGCTGTAGAGCCAAATAAGATTTACAAATTTCAAATACTATTTTATCTAAAAATTACAATTTCAAATATTTTTAACTATTTCCTACTGATCAATTCTGTATATTCATTAAGCAAGTATTATTGTGGATATGTGGATATCAATGTTTATAATCAAAATAAAAAACTTCAATGGAAAACAAAATATTTTTTAATCCAAATAAATATAATTTAAAATCATAAATATAATAATCAAATATCATTAATTTATAGAGGAAATATAGCTTTTAAAGTTGTCATTACTTATTTTTTTTCAGATCCCATCATATTATTCTATGGAAAATCCCAAAATGAATAATGGTTGCAGTATTAATCTAAAACTGATAATATAAGCATTTCAATGTATCTATTACCCAGTATATTTTATAAAGTAATATTTTTTTCCATCGTACCACAAGTTTTAAACTGTTACTTCTAATGTAGAAAGACTAAAGAAAGAAATCTTAGTAATAATGGACTGTTAATATATTTGTTGACTATTTTACCAATTAAATACACAGCATGTCTGTATTAAAAAACAATTTTTTATAAAAAACGTACAGAACTTTTTATTAGAAATACAATTAAATATTTTAGTTGTGTAATAACAAATGTATGAGCATTAGAAATTGCAAAATTTTAACAAATGCTATATAACTTAGAAGTTACATATTTTTCTTATATCTAGTATAATAAAGAAGTTTACTACAACTAAAAGCAGTTACAATTTATAATACTAATCATATATAAAAATAGAAACCAGAAATAAAAAAATTACAGAATATACAAACCATTTTGGATAAGTCAGATAAATCGAAAACAGAACAATTACATATACAACAAAATAGTCAACTTGTATTTGACAAAAAAGAAAATTTCATGATTCATTTGCTGTTGTTGCCATTTATTTATCAAATAAATCCATTATGTTTAATTTTTAAATTAAATATAAAGATTGATAATTCTTAAATGGATTATGAAAAGAATTTCTTAAGAGGTGAATAAATAAAAAATATGTTCCTATGATAAAATTAATTTACACTGACTGTTAATATAAAAGGAACAAGAACTAAATGAAAACAAATAACTGCAGTCTATATTAGCTGTAACTGTGTGATTCATATGTCGCCCATCTATGTTTTCCACTATTGACTAAAGATTTAATTGTTGTTTATGTAAGCGTGACCATTTAAATTTGTTTTGTATTCAATTAATATAAAACTTTTTATTATTACGGAAGATATAACGTATTAATCGTGTGATTTTAAAATTAAGCGTACAGAGCAATATATAAAGAACATATTGTTGGTATGTATCCGTTGATTTACAAATTATATTTTCAATTTTATTTCTTAAAATTCTTTAGTGCTTCATATATTTGAACTTGATTCGTTATTTATAATAAAGTATTTTTTAACAATTTTATTTAATGACAAAAAATATACTCACTATTTTGAAGGAAATTTGAAATTGTTTATTAATTTATATAAATCTTGCATCACTTGAAAATTTATATTATAATTTATACAAATTATTCATTTATAAGAAGCATTATGTAGAATTGATTTATCAGAGCATTTATTTGTAGTGTTTTAGATAAAACGTGATTCTTGTTGTAAAATGACAGATATGTAAACAAAAAATTTTGTAAACAATTAATTACTTTTTTTGAAAAGTTTTTAACGAATGAACGGCATATTTTTATTATATATTATTCAGGTATATTTATTTTCTTATTTATTGTTTAAATTAGTGTACTTTAACCAAGCATATTTAATTTTTGAGTAAAAAAAATTTTTTGACAAATCTTCTCTACATCATTATATGTCTAAGATAGTAATTTTCAAGTATTATTATCTATAATTTTTTTTTTTTAAATATTGATATAAAATGTTGATTATTTATATTGAAATTTATGAGTTTCAATCTTACTGTATTCCTTGTAAAATTATTTGCATGATGACTTCTATTCATTTATATATAGAGTAGTATTTTTGTATACGAGTTCGAAAATTAATATTATTAAATGTAATTTTACTGACTATTATTAATGTTTACTGACTGCTATTAACTATTTTCAAGTTTGAAATGCAACTAGTTATGTTTATAAATTATTAAAAAAATTCTGAACTGTATATAAAAATATTCAGTTATTTGCATACTTTTAAAAATAACACTTAGAATTTATATGATTTTTAATAATAATATTAATTTAATTATGCGTGATTAGTTTTTGAATTTATGAAATTTATTATGCATTCTTCTTGAAAATTTAATTTGGATATTCAAATAGCATATTAACTGTCTGAATTATATATGTATTGTGAAATGCGTATTTGTTTTCACTTTTTGTTACATTTTGTTTTCAAACTTTAAGAGGGAAATAATTTTTATTTTTAGTGGCTCTGTAACTGTAATTAGTTACATGATGTATGAAATGTGATACTGGTAGGATGCATATAATGGGAGGGATATATCTTATATAGATAAAAGTTAAATAATAAGTAAATATATTTAAAAATAATTTAGAATAACATTTAATAAATGCAAGTTTTAATTTCAAATTTATTAATGGTTATCACACTGATAAGTTAGAAATTCCCAATTTAATATTTAAAAACATTCTTTGTTAAATATCCATAATCATCTTATACTTATACTGTAGTAGTTTTTTCATCTGATTATTATCAAATAAAATCAAATATTTTATTAATTTTCAAATAAAATATTTATGTTCTGAACAATAAAAATATACTATCTGTTTCATGGAGTATGTTTCAGCAGTAGCAATTAAATGATTGATTATTCTTTAAGTATAAAAAATCAAGCATTAAGTGAATATTAATAATTGTTACATTCCAATATACACTTGGTTAATTGCGGGGTATAATATATATATATATATATATATATATATTTTGGATATTATTATGTACTTTAGTATTAATCACATTCTATTGGATAATTTCAACCATTGGATATTATTGTGTACTTTAGTATTAATCACATTCTATTGATAATTTCAACCAAAAACATCACTTAAGAAACAGATTTTTTAGTTCTACTATTAATAAAGGAAGTTAAATATAAACTATCTATCACTGGCATGGTTGATGTGAAAGTACCCATTAATATTCTGAAAACTTTAATTTTGTTGATTACTAATATGAAGTAAATTGAATTCAACAGATAAGCTAATATGATATATAATGATGAAAACAGATCGAAGAGAGTTTATTATGGTTTAAGGGATTTTTCTTTAAAAATTTTATTATAGGGCAGATATCATCTTCGTTAAGGATAAAAAAAAAATGTAAGAACTTATGAAAAATTAAAAATTAGAATTTTAATGTATATTAAAATATTCAGATATTGTTTTTTTAGATTACCTGGTAGAAAGCAGCACAGGAGTCCCAATGATTTAAATACTTTTATCATTACTCTATGATGATTGATTATTGGAGGCTTTTTAACATTTGGCATGCTACAATGTTTTTTAATTACACTACTTGAATGGTCCTTCCTTCCTTATGAAAATTGATTTATGTGTTGAAATTCATTTTTTTGTGATGCAAAACAGAAAAACTCCAAAACACATCCATATAAACAGCTTAAACTATGATAAAAAGTGTCCAAGAATTGAATGGATTTTAATATTGGTAAAAAAAAAAAAAATAATAAATAAATAAATATGAACATGAAAACAAACTCTTTATTTTCTCTACAGATCACACATATTATTTATGAGTTGTGAGGCTATATATTTAAACAACTATTTTTAATTATATTTTTTTTGCAGGTTTTTGTTTATGTAATATAAACAAAAGTGTAACATCAATCATGCTTCAATTTTTATTTTGGATTAAGAGTGGAAAAACTATTTTCTTACTCCTCAGGGATTATTAATAAATCATCTAATGAATTTTCATGGTATGTATAAGTAATAAAAATTTTTTTCTTTAAAAGTGTATTTTCTCTAAATTAAAATAGAAATAAAATTTGATCATGAAATATTCTTATAAAATATATCTAGTTCATTTTGTCAATAATAAAATATTCAGAAACTTGTATACACATGTTTTAAGTTAATATTAATAATAATAAATAATAAGTGTCATTGTAAGGTAAATTATTATTATTATTTTGGCTTATTGATTAATTTAAATATAATTTTCTAAAGGTAAAATGTTTTATATTTTGAAAAACATAATTTTCATTGTGAAATAAGTAATCATAGAGAATTAAACAGACTGTATTTATGATATATAAAACTGGAACATTTTTGCAATTTATTCTTTGTTAATTCATTTGCTTTATTGCGAAATATTTAATCTAAGGCAGTTAAATCTTAAATTTCTTTTTTTTTTTGTATAACTTTTTAATGCATGTAAACTTTAAAATATATATATATTTTTTTATTTTGAAATTACAATTTATACTGTAGTTATCATTTTCAATTTTATTTAGAATGCTTTACTTTTTAAAAAATAAGATCATGTATTGTAATAGAAGAATTTTCAAAAAAATAGTTTCTATTTTTCTGTTATGTTTCAAAGCCTGCTCTTTTAAAAACTAAATAAAAATAATTTGTCATTTATAATGCCTCTAATTGTTTTATTAATTTTGATTTAAACAAAATAAATTAAAATCAATTTTATTATGAAATTAATTAGCATACAATAATTTTTTTAATAAAGAAAAAGAATAAAACAGTTAAAAAAAAAAAAAAAGATTTTTTTAAATCTATCAATAAAAATTTTACATTACCATTGTATTTATTTTAGCACTAAGTTATCAAACTATTTTATTTCATATTTAAAGGAGAAAAATTATTTATATTTTTATATAGTGAATGATATCTTAAATTTTCTTATGGTTTCAACTAGGATTTAATATATGGTTGCTTTTTGTAGACTAATTGGCATTAAGAATTATTATCAATTATAAATAATATTTTATTAATCATCATGTCTATTGAATTTGTAATTTATATATTTTATTAAGGAGTATTAGAGAAAAAATAAATTTTTTTGGTTCTGTGATAGTATAATTATATTTAAAGAAATAAAATTTCAATATTAAAATGAAGAAAATGACATTTTCCATCACTTATTTTGACTGGCCATTATTAAAAAATTGCTGATCATGATAGTGGGAAAACACAATGAGGAGAAAAAGCTTCATTTTATTTATTTTTTTAAATACCATAAAGCAGCTGTAAAGCCAGTGGGTTATTGATGTATATTTAAAAATAGCTTGCTATATTTATACCTTATCCTGAGTGTTCTGTTAAGTGCTGTTTGATGTGTGTAAAGCTCCATTCTTGACATTGACTGTGCTGCTGTTATGTAGTTCTTCTCCTGCTTGTCTTCTATCTGCTTTCAACTATAAGTAATCTATATTAGCTATATTTACATATGTGTAATCCTTTTTTAAATTGATTTTTTAATCAATGGATTTTTAAAAAATCCTTTTAAATTATTATTTATGATTTTAAAATAAATTTAAAAAAAAACAGTTATTACCTCAGTGTAATTTTTTTAAAACTGCACATGCAAAATTTTTGTATTTCAATATTCTGTAGTAATAAATGAAAAAAAGTTAAATTAATAGGTAAATGTGATTATATTTATATGCAGTTTTTTTATTGTTATTATTAAAATTGTTTTGCTTATGTCAAAGCATATATATATATATCAATATCTTGTCAGGACTCTTCAAATGCACTTACAAGCTGCATAAGATACACAGCTGATTCTAATGATAAATCTCATCCTCGATCTGTTACATTAGTGAAAGACAAGAGTGGCTTTGGTTTCACTTTACGGCATTTCATTGTTTATCCACCTTCAAGTTTGAATCATGGAAAAGTAAGTAAATGCTTAAAGGGTGTTTATAATAAATTTAAATATGTGAATTTTTAATTAATGCCATCTATAAAATATGTGAATCTATATTATAGACCAAACAAGGAACCAATGAGGATACCTCAGTGGCTGGTAAGCAATACACATTTTTGTAGTTTTTGAAAAATAAATGTTTTTTTTTTAAAGCATTAGCTTTTTTTTTCCTTTTTATACTTAATATATTGATCATTATTTTTATGACTGAATTTAGTAATTTTAGTTATGCTGCTATTGTTGCTCTTAATTTTTGCTAGTAAATAAATCAATGTATTTTAAATATTTTTTAGCCATACATTGGAAGGTGGACTACAAAAACAAGCCTATGGATACAATATTTATACGAGAAGTAAAGAAGGGAGTCCAGCACATAATGCCGGACTAAACAAAGGAGACCGAATTATTGCCATTAACAGTCATCCATTGTCTGGTAAAACTTATTCAGACATCATTCATTTAATTCTTAAAAGGTATGTAAATAAATTTTTCACATTTCCAGTTTATTATTCATTAAAAAAATTTTTTTTTTTGCTTTTTATAAATTAAATTAATATATAAATCAAAGAAAGAAAATTTGTTTCCAAATCTTCATTTCTTCAAATTTTATCTATATATATTTAAGAATTGCATACATTATTTATTGATGCAAAATTTTTATTCGAAAGTTTTATTTTGTATGAATATATTATATAGGTTACAAATTTTGTGTGCAATTTAAAATTTCTATTTTAAATATAAAAATTTTGCAAAACAGTATTTACTTTTTTTGCATTGTAATCAGTTATATGGAATTTATTCAGCTATTTAATTTTTCTTATTTTTTTAAAAATAAGTATTGTTGAAAAATTTTATTCAAGGACAAATCATTATTGAATCCATATTAAGGGTTGTGAAACTTCATGGAATATGACTATATGACTCATAGTTATTTTAACTATATGATTCACAGTTTGCTCATCAATGACATAATCATCTCCTTGAAATAATGCATTGTACTTAAAAAAAAAAAAGCTCACTTTAGGGATATGATATTTTACTAAGAACTTTTGAGAGGGTAGCATAAATCTGTATAATATTTAAGATTTATTAATTTTTTTATTATTCATTTGTATTGTAACTGCTTTATAAAATCAAAATATTTCTATATTAATATTTAATTTCTATTATTAAATTAAAGAAACTCAAAGGAAAGTCTTATTTCAAATTTATTATTTTATATTTTTGTTTGATTTTTTATTATGATTTTGTATGTTTCATTGCATTTTATTTTAATAAAATTCTACATTTTTATGTGTAAAAAAATTCGATAATGAAATATAATGCAATTAAAAGTTTGTTAGGTATAATTAAATATGCTACACTAAACAAATTTTTTTCTGCAATAAGTCAAAATAAATTTTAAGTTGTAATATTTTCTTGAATAAAAATTTAAGAAAAATTTTAAATAAATAGTTTTTATTAGAAATTAGAAAAAAATATAAAAGGCTGAAATATTATTTTGTAGAATTTTATAAATGAAGTGTATTGAAAAATTATGCTATTAAAGCTATGCTATTTAATTTTTAATTCATGCTATTAAACTTTTGTTCACTTGATTAGATCATTGCTTAAATCTTAATTGTGAATAAGTAATTGAAATTCTAATTAATATATTAGCATTTTTAGCATTCTGTAAACTTTCAGTTCATCAAATACAAATTTTTTAATTTTTTTTGTTACAAGTTTATTACACAAATTAATTTTTTTATATACTATATGAAAATATTTTCTTATTTTTTGTAAAAATATTTTCCTGTTTTTTTTTTTTTCTTATGTAAGACATCGAGCTTGATTTTCTGTGATGAAAAAATTTACTTAAACTTTCTTTATTTTCTAGAAATAAAAAGAAACAATCTATATTCCTAATTTTATTTTATTTTATTCCTTTCTTTGCATTCATTTTTTAAAAATTATTTTTATATATTTAGTGGCCAGACATTAAGGCTTTTAGTTGTCCCTAAAGAAGATGATATTTTACAATTGGTAAGTGATTAATATCTAATTTTAACATATTTGAATATATTTATATGAGCAACAACAAAACAACAAAAATTTAGGTTGAATTATTTGTTCTAATTGTATTTATTTCAGTTTATTAAAAAAAGTGATGCATCATTAATTTTTAAACAATTTTAATATTTTACTGATTTAAATTATATTTAATGCAATATAATGAATTACCAATTGTATTATTATTTTTATACAGTTATTAATGTACTTATATAGAATTTTTACAAGGTATAAGTTTTCAGTTTTTGAAATGATAAATTCAGAGTGTTTGGAAGGTTCTGGATAAAATGTGTATGGGACTTAAGAGTACATAAAATTTTCCTTAGGAATCATATATCTATAATGCATATTTTTTTTAGAAAAGCACAAAAATTATGATATCACATCATATACATGAAAAAATGAGTTTTAATAGAAACAAAGAGTGGATTGCATTTGGTATGGTATTTATATAGGAAGATCCTGAATATGATCGCAGTTCATATGGAAGCGTGCATGTGCCATACAGTGGCTAATTTTATATCATCCAACAATTTCATGGCCACAATAATGAAGGCAACATACAGACTAGTAGCAAAGTTTCATTCCTAATGTGATTGGTATTCAATATACCAATTTCCTCAGATGTCCTCTTAAGTAAAGTCATAAGGACATATATTTATATGATTTAGATTTTCATACAAGTTAGTAATTGTGATGGGAACACAGCATAAACTTGTTATCCAGTCTAATGATGGCAGTGTAATGGATAATGAGTGGTATAATTCTTAACAGTTTGTAATGCATTATCATTACACTGATTGCAGATGATGTATATATTGTAATATTTATGAATTGAATTTATGTCAACTGTCGTTATATAACTGTTATTGCAAAGATAGCTGATAGTTTCAAGCAAGTGAGCCCAATGATGGCTGTTCAGTAGCATAGCAAATGTAAAACAATTGTCAATGTCTCTTTAAACTCTTCTCATAAGCCTAGGGGTATAATTTATATTTTTATTTCCATGAGTATTTTTAATTTTCTTTGGTTTTTTGTATGATTCCAATAAAGCATATTTTTCATTCACCAGATGTGGCGTTATACTTTTCCTTTTGCATTTTTCTCAAAATCTGGTATGGTTTCTTTGATAACTTTAAGCATTCTAAGAGAGTACAATTCCCTGTACGGTATATGCATTTTGTCCTTAACCCTATTTATAATTTAGTATGTTTATAATTGTGTGTATATTTTGTGAAATGATTTTATTTTTCCTAAAATTTTTCTTAGAATACGTATTTTTGAACATACTTTTGAACATTAAACAGATATTATTTTTTTTTTTACCATAGTATTTTGCTTCCTCTGCATATCAACCAGTTCACCGAGAGCACAAGCAGCATAAATATCTCATGCCTGCTTTTTGTCCAGCCTCAGAGCAATCAAACCAATTGTACAGACAGTCTTCTTATGGTACCTATCCTGGGAGAATTCATAAAAAATCTAAAGCAACTTTTGATAAAGATACTGAAAATAAAAGAGGAGTTAAACATGTTTTCTTGGAATCTAGTGATATAAATAAAGAGATTAATATATCCAGTCCATCACATTTGTCTTGTGATTTAGAAAATAAAAGTTACGACTTGCCTTCTCCTGCAAAATGCATTTATGAAGGTAGTTGTTTTAGTGAAGACGAAAGCCTTTTTCATCATGCCAAAAGTTAGAAAATGAAGATTTATTGGAGTTGGAATCTCCTTCTAAATTGAAAGGCACTGTTGCAAATTTGTATTACAGTTTATGTCACGATCAGCCATCATCAAACTTCACATTTTCTTCTGAAGAAAATTTGAACTATCCTATTTATATGTCGGATTTTGATGACATTGTGCACTGTGATAATATGGCTGAGTCAAAAAAGTGTTTCTGAAGCTCTTCATGGGGCTGGTGAAACTATATTATCCCATTCTGTTCCATGTTCTTACTCATGTGTAAGACCACAATATGGTGGAGATAATCATTCCTGTGATAGAGTTCAGGACTCTACTTGTTTGTGCATTTCAAGTAATTCAAAGTCATCATTTTATTCTAATAATAAGCTGGCTAGTACAGAAGATGTGAATCTACACTTTACAGCTGGCCAAGATATGAATTCATCTAGTACAATGTACCTCAGAGCCGGCGAAAGAAACTCTGTAGCATCTGACTATGATTTCAGTGAGAATTCCAGCATACCGTCTATTAACATTGTTGCTCAACGTCGTCACCAGTTTGAATCTGGAAATCTTTTAGCCGAGTCAATGGAGAGAATGCATTTGTACAAAAGTGAATTATCACGGATGTCCAAGCCTAATCATGTACGTCTTGTGTCATCTAGAACAGCAGAGTTTGAAACTAAAACATCGCCATCAACGAATTCAACTCTTGGTCAAAAATCAAGTGAAATTTTCAAAAAGAAAGAAGAAGCCTCCGAAAACCACTCAAAATATATTGATAATGCTATACAATCCATTTGTTATGACGATTATGATACTACACTTGATCATCAAAATAGCAATAAGACACCTACAGATGATTCTATTACTTTACTTGCTGATTCTTCGGAATCTAAAAATACAGGTAATTAAAATTTGAATTTTATGTGATAACATTTTTAGGGGTGAATTATATTAGAATTCAAATAATTCTTAATTTTTTTGAGTTCTTACTGAGAAAAAAAAAATTTTTAGATTGGCAGTTGTATTAATTTAGAATTTAAAAAATTTATCTTTCCTCTGATACTTTTTCTAAAAATAAAAAAACTTTTTGTGAGAATTACAGAAAAATTCTATGTGTTTTTTAAAAATCCATTTAAATTTCTTTAAATTTTAAATTATCTTTTGCCTCCTTATATGAATATTTTCCATCATCATAACAACAAAAGTGATACTTTTTTCCTAATATCATCAAGTTTAATTATTGATTTTTCTTGCGTTATGGCTTGTATTAAAAGATTAAAACAAATACTGTGAAATAGATATTATATATAGTGTTAAAAAAAAAAAAAAATTTCCCTAAATTTTAAATTGCAAACATTATATTGATCATTTTTTTTATAGACAATAGAAAAAAATAAATAAAATAATATATGCAAAACATTCTTCTAATTAGGAGCAAATGCATTCAGAAAGATTAAGTAAAACATTAATGTGTGTAAAAAAAAAAAAAAAACCCTCGAAAGTTATTTTATTTTATATCTACCCCTTATAATGTCATTTAAATTAACAGGGATATGGGCATAATGCAGATATTAAATCAACATATTTTTTTGTTATAAAATGTTTAAAAATCTGAAATAAACATTTGCTGAAGGCTAACATGTGATAAATAAAATTTAGGCCAGTATAATACTAATAAAAGTTAAAATCTCTAAATTTTTAATAAATTAGAATATATATTAAATTAAATCATTTGTTTAGTTTTTTTTATCTTTTCTTAATTAATTAGAGATTAATTGTTTCGTGTTTTAATCTTTTAAAAAATAACTATTATATGACTTTTTAAATAAAATTGATATATAAAGTGATTCATTAGAAAAGTAATTACAAAACATGATCTGCTTTTTTCAGCAATAAAAGTTTTTTGCTTTACCATTTATTAATCCAAATTGATGTTAACTCTAATGAAATTAAGAAAATAATTGTAATATTTTGTATAGATTACCCAGAGCCATAATATGATATAATTGTATTTATTGAAAAAAAAATCTCATATTTGAATAGGTTTTTTTATGGATCTTTTGAAAATATGAAAAATCAAAGCTATATTAAAAGTAATCAAGAAAATAAATGTAAAATTATGTAATTATTTAAATTTATAAATCTAATTTTTATAATTGCTATGTTTAATTTGTAATTACTAATAATAATTTCTTAATTAAGTTTTCATTTTATAAATTTTAGTTCAAAATGAATTCGCCCCAACTGTAGCTGGAGTTGTTCATCGGCGTAAAACAGTTCCAGGTATTAAAATATTATTTATATCTGTATGCAAAGTATTTATTGCTGAGATCATGCTCTTGAACTTTTTACAATTTTATTTTAGGGCACATTTTAATTATGATGACAAAAAATAAATATGTTATCTTAGTTAAAATAAATTAAAATCCTTGAAATCTATTTATTTTTTTTTTGTGTGTGTATATACAATGTGTGTATGTGTAATTTAATGTTTGAAAATGTGTTTGAACTTGCTGTTTCTTTTATATTTTTTTGCAAGGTTGACTTTCAGAAGCTCATACTCATTAAAAAATTATTATTTTTTGTCATATAATATATTTGTTTATTATAACATTGTGATTAATTGAATTTTTACAAATATTTGTTATGTTTTGAGGTATTCTTAGCTTTATTGCTTGTATTGCTTTTGGGTATTTTTCAATTTATGGGATATCTAAATAACTAACTTACTACACACTAGTTAAAAATAACTTTAGATGCATTAACCTGTTAGTCAATTTATCTGGTTAAAAAGGCTTACTTATATATAAGTATTAATCAAATAAAAAAAACCATAATGTTTTAGAAATTTTTTTTAAATTTTACTCTACTGACCTATAGCAATATTGTTGCTATTAGTATAAGTGTTGAGTAGATCATAGGAATGTGTAAAAAACCTAGCAGCAATATAAGAATGAAGTTCATTGGAAAAATGCATACACATTACAAATAATAAATTAAATAAAATAATAGGTTTTTGTCAAATGAATGTGCAAAACTTGAAATTAATGGCTAAATAAAAGTGGTATATGATGATGCATACTTTGTCACAACAACAAAATATGAATAGAATAGAAAATTAAAAAAAATGGTGTGGCATCTGGCAGAGACTCCATGTTGGTCAAAAGCATTGATTGTGAATAATGCTGTTTTTGAAGTTTTTAAAGGAAGAAAAATTGCTGTGAAATTGTGGTTAAAATAGCCACAAATATAATTTTTAATTAGATCAAGAGGTACACCCTGTGGTGATTACTTATTGTTCAGCCAAGTTAAAGCAATGTACAAGTAAAAATATCTTTAATAAAATTACATCACATCAGGTATTCATGTTTAAGTTATAAAAATTCCATTCTGTATGTCTTTCTATTTCGAATTAATCACAATTGTTTGAAATTACTCTTAAATCAGTTTTTTAAGTTAAATACATGTATGAAATTAATCAATTTTTATTTTGATTCTTTAAAAAGTGAACATAAAAATATGAAGATGAAAATCTCCCTATTGATTCTATAGGCTATTTTATTGTATATTAGCATAAAAATCGCTACTGGTCAATTTATCTATTTGAAAAAAAGTCCTCCTCTGAGTTTAAAAAAAATTTTTATTGATTAGTGTATTTTGTGGAACTATTTTAAAGAGAAAAAAAGTATTGAAAGGACAGCACAATTAA
Source organism: Caerostris extrusa (assembly GCA_021605095.1). Lineage (NCBI taxonomy): Eukaryota > Metazoa > Arthropoda > Arachnida > Araneae > Araneidae > Caerostris > Caerostris extrusa. Next base: position 36,900 of record BPLR01011398.1, on the reverse strand, counting down.
CTAACCTTATATTTGCTGTAGTTTTTATTAATTCTTATTAACCAATAGGGTTTATTCATTCTTTTTAACCAATGTGACAACATTTGATTGTTTCCCCCTCCCTTTAAACTGAGGCCAATTCTTCATATTTAATTTTTGTTAAATTTAAAGAATCACATTACTTTATTAGACTGATAGTATTAGCAGTGTGCATTAAATTTGAATTGAATGAATTATGTAAATCATGTTTAATTTAATTATCAATTACATTTTTTTAAAAATGAAAATTCTTGAATAATACTTATATTTGAAATCAATTGTTATATTCTGCCGTGTAAAATTTTTTCATTCCTTTAATCAGTGTCTTCTGATCAAGATGAATGTCATATTGTTCGGAGGGATTTCATATCTTCGAGCCACAGCGAACGAAAGAATGAATGTTGAATCTGATTTAAGTGAAGAAGATGAAACTTCTGATGCATCTAGGTATATTTTTATTTTACCTATCAATTGTATTTTGATTATTTTATGAATATATTCATTTGCTTATAACTTTTATATTTTCTTAGTCCTAATAAAGAATTTCGTATTCAGAAGTTGAAGTCTTTCTTTGGAGAAAAGGTAAATACAAAAACCAATTATCTTATCTATTGTTAGTTTCTTCAAAAATATTCATGATATTAATTATTATTAATATCGTTTAAATGCGCTATATTTAACCCTTATTCTTAGAAAGGATTAGTGTAAAGAAATTTAATAAACCTAAATATCCAGTTTTAAAGATTGAGATAATTTGAAACAGCTTGAATCTTTATTATGTAATTTCAATATTATTATTCTGATAGTCAAATTAAAAAAAAAAAAAAAAAAAACTGCTATATAAAAATAAGATGACACTTAAGATTTTTTATATGTGCTTCATATATATCTAAATTAAAAATATAGATTTTTAACTTATTATTTAGCTATTTGCTATTGCTAAAAATAAATTATTATTTGATTGGTGATTTATTAAATTATATCTGTTCTTCTTATTACTGGCTACAAATAACATTTTTCTTTTCTTTTTTTCTTCTTCTTTTTGAAGGTTGTTAAATAGTCAAATTTTATCATCTTAGTTTAAACGGTTATTTTTTTGCTTAGTTTTATGAGAGTTTGATTTAACAATTGTTTGGTTTGCTAGGCTTGAAGGAAATTATAATGTATATTTGCCACATGTATATATATATTTTTACGCAATAGAGATTTTCATGTTATTTAACATTATTAATTTTTTTCTTTGAACTACTATTTATCAAATCATGCATTAATATATTACAGAAATAATTATTTAACAGGAATTTATTCCATATTATAATATTCTATAGACTCCTAAAGTTAAACAAGCATTAGTTCCAGTTGATGTAGCAGATGCTAATGGATGTTCTAATGAAGAGCCAGCTGAAGAAACGAAAAATCTTTTATGGATGGGTTATTTGCAAAGTAGTATCCTTAGAAGGAAAAGTAAGTTACAATTTTTTTATATTTATATTTTTTGATATTTGAATTAGAAATTAATATTAATACTACATTAAAAGACAAACAAATATGTTTTGAAAGATTTTATGGAATTATTAATTCTTAAGAGAAGTACCATTAATATGTTATAGTTTGTTTTATTATGCATATATGATAAACCATCTGACTTTTTTAAATTTAAGGAGTAAATTTTTTTTTACTAATACAAGAATTTCTTAAATTTCCATTGTATATTGCTAATTAAACCAGCCTTATTGAAATTTTATGTCAAAATATATTTACATTTATACTGCCAAGTCAGGGGGAAAAAAAAAAAAGATTTGTTTCATTTCATTATGCATCTGTAATTATATTAAAAAAAGAAAATAATATAAAAAATTAAAGTCAATTGCTACTTTTTTTTTTTCACTATATTGCAGAAAGTCCTTTATAAATAAAGTTGAAATTTTCCTCTTACATTTGATGCCATCTATTATTAGATACATGCAACTAATGGATTAATATTTGAAAAAAAGCTGTATTAACATCAAGTATCATCCACTAAAAGTTCAAAAAAATGTTTTTGAACTTGAATGGAGGCATAAAAAGTATTTTATTAACAATTAAAATTTGAACAAGATATACACTGAAGTGACAAAAGTCATGGGATACCTCTTAATATCGTGTCGGCCCTCCTTTCGCCCGGCGAAGTGCAACAACTCGATGTGGCATGGACTCAACAAGTCGTTGGGAATCTTCTGCAAAAATATTAAGCCATGCTGTCTCGATAGACGTCCATAATTGTGAAAGCGTTGATGGTGCAGGATTTTGGGCACGAACAGACCTCTCGATGATGTCCCATAAATGCTCGATGGGATTCATGTCGGGTGATCTAGGTGGCCAGATCATTCCTTGGAATTGTCCAGAATGTTCTTCAAACCAATCGCGAACAGTTGTGGCCCGGTGACATGGCGCATTGTCATCCATAAAAATCCCATCGTTGTTTGGGTACATGAAGTCCATGAATGGCTGCAAGTGATCTCAAGTAGCTGAACATAAGCATTTCCAGTCAATGTTCGGTCCAGTCGCATCAGAGGACCAAGTCCATGCCATAATTGTGAAAGCGTTGATGGTGCAGGATTTTGGGCACGAACAGACCTCTCGATGATGTCCCATAAATGCTCGATGGGATTCATGTCGGGCGATCTGAAAAAATGATCATGAAAAAACAGCCCACACCATTACGGAGCCACCACCAGCTTGAACAGTGCCTTGCTAACAGTTTGGGTCCATGGCTTCGTGGGGTCTGTGCCACACTCGAACCCTACCGTCAGCTCTTACCAACTGAAATCGTGACTCATCGGACCAGGCCACGGTTTCCATTCATCTAGGGACCAACCGGTATGCTCACATGTCCACGAGAGTCGCTGCAAGCGATGTCGTTCTGTCAGTAAAGGCACTCGAGTCGGTCTTCTGCTGGAATAGCCAAAGAAAGCCAAATTTCTCCGCACAGTTCTAACAGACAAGTCCCTTGTACGTCCCACATTGATTTCTGCGGTTATTTGACGCAGTGTTGCTTGTCTGTTAGAATTTACGACTCTTTGCAGACGTCGCCGGTCTCAGTCGGTAAGTGCAGGCGGTCGACCACTGCGCTGCCTATGGTGGGATGTCATGCCTGAAATGTCATACTCTCGGCACACTCTTGACACAGTGGATCTGGGAATGTTGAATTCCCTAACGATTTCCGAAATGGCATGACCCATGCGTCCAGCTCCAACTAACATTCCGCGTTCAAAGTCTGTTAATTCCGTCGTGCGGTCATCATCACGTCAAAAGCTCTTCACATAAATAACTTGAACAGAAATGAAAGATCTCTGCGAAAGCACTGCGCATTTATACCTGTTCTACGCGATGCTACTGTCATCTGAAAATTTGCATATTGCTATCCCATGACTTTTGTCACTTCAGTGTATATAGTGTGAACTAATAGTGGGAATTGAATAATATAAGTTATTTCCAATCATAATTTGATTTAAGTGTATTATTTCTAGCGTTCCAGTGATAGGTCATGGAGGCATGTGTGGGCAATTTTAAGGGACAATATTCTTTATTTATTGAAAGAAAGAAGAGAACCCTCAAAGGTAAATATTTTAGTTATGACCACATTTGTGCTGTATTCTATTTTATCAAAGATGATGTAATTGTGATACCTAAAATAATTATTTATTTCACTAAGTTTTTAATTTCATCTTAAGGAGGAATGAAGAGTAGTTTGCGTATTTAAAAATTTAAGAAAACGAATCATCAAATGTTTTCAATTTTTGCATAAATGTTGAAATTATTTTATGTCGTTTTCTTTTCAATTTTAATTAGTAGTAAGAAAACGTTTCAATTTGATTTTTTTTTTTAAATTACCAATATAATTAATTTTTTATAATTATTTGCAATAAGACTGATTTTGTGAAAAATATTGAATAAGAAATCAACTATAAATTCCTCATTTAAATTTACCTGTAAGAAAGAAAAAAAAAAATTTTGTAGTTCATTATAAATTTTTTCAAGTTGAGGGTAAAAAAATCCCTTCTAAATATTAATCTCCATAATTTGTCTACTATTAAACGTAAATCTATAAAGGTGTTGTAATATACAATATCAATAATATTCCTTTTGTTAAATATCATTTTTATGAATAAGTAATCAGCTCATTAAAGTAGCTTTTTTTCTCATGTTTTTCTTTTAAACTGTTTAAAGTGAAGTTAAAAAAATTTTAAGGTTTAATTTAAATGTTATTATAATCATAAACAATTATTAAAAATAATTTTTTTATGTTTCTATAGGGAACTATAACCGGTGATGAACATGTGATAAATATAACAAATAGTATAGCTAAAGCTGCAGATGATTATGTAAAAAGAAAACATGTGTTACGCTTGATGCTTCTTAATGGGACTGAATACTTAGTTCAAACAGAGAGTCATACTAGTATGATGGAATGGCTGAAAGCTTTGCAAGTGTTTACCAAGGAAATATCTCAGGTAATTTTTTTTTACTATTAATTTTAATAAATTTTTATTAACGTTGTATTGAAATTAAATAAGGTTGTATTTAATTAAAAAATTGTGTTTAATGGCATTATAATTAAGTTTTTTATTTTTTATAATTTAAAAACTGTAGAACCCACAGGTCAGGTTTTTTTAATTTCATTTTTTTTTCCATCTTGCATAATAATAATAATAACAGGATTTAATTTTAATTTAATATATCTTTGATTATTTTTAATAAAACTAAGGGTTTAAAAACCTAGTTACCGAAGAATTGTCTACTTTTGCTTAACATTTGCAAATTAAATAAATATAAATAGACATTAAACATAGTCATGACTTAAAGTAGTAATATTTTTTTATTTCCTGGCATGATTATTTGCTTCATCCTTAAAAATAAATAAATAAATAAATTTAATCACAAAATTATGCTTATTCTTTTTAATTAAATAAAAACTGAATTTTTGCATTGCAAGCTAACAAGTAAGAAATTGACTCATTGTTCTTTACTGCTCTAATTTGTGTTCGTGTTTTAGAATAAGCATTTTATGCTTTAATTAATTTTTTTTTTTTTTTTTATTCATTAAAAAAATTTTTATTCTTAAATTTAATATATTTGTTTATTAAATGTTTGATATCTATTTTTTGTAATATTTTAATTGGATATTAGATTGATAGTTTTCAAAATTGTTTGTTACCCGAATTACATCTGTATGAAATGGGGATTGTATAATTAAATTTTGCAATTTAGGGAAAATTATTATCTTTTCCCATTTTTTTTCCCCCTTAAAAAATGTAAAATACACATTATTTACTGAAATAGTGAGTTATGTCTGTTAATTTTAAATAATTATGAATTTTCCAATGTTTATAAACAAAATATAAAACAGGTTTCATTATATTAAGTAGTAATAATTGCTAAAATAGTGAAGTTCATTAATTTATTAAAAGTTGTAAATGAAAAAAAAAAAAAAAAAATAAAACCTACTATGATTTGTAAGTTATTTTATTATTCATTATATTATTATTATTTGAATATTATAGCTCCCAGAATGGCTGAAAAATACATCTGTTCTGGAAAAAGCTGCTGCATATGAACAGCAAATCTCAAAAGGAAAATCTGGTCAGCATCACCATATGAGAAAATTAGTTTTTCGTCATCGTAGTCCATCTGAACATTCCCCTTCTGTTAAAACTCGACGAGCATCCCAAGGTGGTATGTATTTATAAAATAAGGCTGGCTTTTTATTTTTGCAAAAATTTGCATGAATTGATTTTTAAGTTGTAGTTTTAACTTAAACGGAAAGATATGCTTAAAAACTTTTTATGTGCCTTTTTTCCATGCTACGTGCTTTTGCCTATGAATTCTCTTATTTTTAAATTTATTTATTAAGCAGATTTTAGGAATTTATAAAATTCAATTTAATGAATGATATAAATAAAATATATTTAAAGAATCGAGAAAGAATAGCATTTATTTAAAAATATAATGAAAGATAAATTAGCCATTTATCTAAGGTTATTGTAATTCTCATTAAAATAGAAGTTTATCCTGGAGTGACATTATTTTGCTTTGAAGTTATGTGCCTTTCATGTGAATTTGTATAAATATAGAATAGAAACAAGATATAGATAATTAGTATAGAATATTTAAAAGCAGTGGGATATCAATATTTCATCATACTGAGACTAAATTTTTGCCGAATTATTTCAAATTTACAGACAGCCTATGGTTAGAAAAATATGAATCTTTGAAATGTTGACTGAAATCTCACCAATTGTTATTTAAAAAAGTAAATGCTGAATAAAAAGTAGCAACTCATGTTAGTTTTTGCATGGTTTATTCAATAGTGAAACATGGGAAACCGTTTACTAATGGCAAATTATTGCACTTATTTAGATTGTATGTGAACAGGTGAACAGCACACTAAACTTGTTTGGCCATGAAAACATTGAAATTTGTTGAATGATAAATCTGCTGTTTTTTATATGCTGCAATTAAACAATCTTGATTCAGTAAGGGGTTATTTATGGAGGTATAAGCAACTCTTGTGCCTTTAATTTGCCTCTGGCAGAACTCATTACTCTAGAGGGCAGATGATCATATTTAATCACTTATCATTATATATACACATACATATATGTATTCATAAATACACACAAACTCACATGTAAAAAGTACAGAAAATGTAACACAAAACAGAAACAAAAGATGAATAGATAAAAGTTCTTGACAAAAACTTAATTTGTTTTTTAAAAAATTATAAAATACAGTATGCTGTACACACACACACATAAAAAAAAAAAAAATAATAATTGACAGTTTTTATGTAAAGTCTGAAATGTGCATTAGCTGAAGCAACAAAACTGAAAATCTTTAAATGTACACATATATCAATATGATAAACAAAATCATTGCAGAAGCAGATTACAAAATTTATGTACAAATACATATGCAAATTAATAACATATTCAATACAACAATTGAAAAAATAACATTTTTGGTGTGATTCTCATTTATATGTTACAATAAAACAATTGAAGTAATCAGTATTACTTTTAATTTGCATTTTGCATATTTTTTTCCTTCAATTTGAAATACATAATTATGAAAAATAATATTGTGATAGTTTGCTAATAAAAATGTATGAAAACTACAGATGAATTGGCTCTTACAAAATTGAGTACTATGGCGTGATCGTATGGTACAAGGATGGAAGAAAGTTCATGGAATGAATTCTCATATTCCTAAGGGGGCATCATTTGGCGTCAAGTTAGAAAATGCTCCGCCTGGTGTTACTAATGAAGTAAGTATATTAATTCTGAGTAGAATATTTTTTTTTGTTGTATTTTGTAATTTAAAGTTTAATTGGAATAAATAGATAAAAAATAAATTTATATAATTTTCTATACCTTAGATGCATAAATATGAAATTGAATGTTTCATTAAAAAATATTTCTATAAGCATTGATTAATTGTCAGTAATAAATATGTGATATCTTTTGTAATTTAGATGTTTTAAAAAATGAAATAATAGGATTAACTAAAGGATTTGTTTGTAATACATATTAAATAGAAAATTAAATATGAACATATGTTTTTTAATATTTACTCCTAATTTTCTTTATTTGTCATTATCACATGAATACTGTAGCCCTTCTCTGTATATTGGGAGACAAAGAAAAGTGCTTTATAATAATAGATTTTTTCCCCCTTCTAACAAAAAGTTAAATATCCAAATGTATGATAACGAGCTACTCTATTTAAAATTTGTTCAATTGTCGTTAATAATTTTTTTTACATGATGTACTGTACACTTAGATAAACATCACCAAACTTTAAGAAATATCTTTTAAATAAAAACATAGTAATTTGAATTTGAATATTTTCAGCATATCCCTTTGATTGTTGAGCTTTGTGTGCAAATAGTTGAAACTAGAGGATTAGATACAGTTGGAATATATAGAGTGCCCGGTAATAATGCTTCAGTTAGTGTGCTAACTGATTTGGTTAATCAAGGCATTGATGATGATCTTATCAAAGACGCTCGTTGGAATGATGTCAATATTGTATCAAGTCTTCTGAAAGCTTTTTTTCGTAAATTACCAGAACCATTGCTTACTTCCTATTTATATCCTAAATTTATACAAGCAAGTGAAACAGAAGATCCTGTAAAAAGATTGAAAGCCATTAAGCATGTGGTAAGCATTATTATTTAAAAAGGTTTTAAATGGTATAAATTTATATGTGAATACATAGTTATTTATAATATATATATATATATACATGCATCTTGTGTTGTCTTAAAATTGGATATTTTCATTATTTGAAAGCTAAACTTCATTTTGTAATATTGTAATTTAATGAATGGTGTGAAAAAATAAAACCTTGGGTAACAAGCAATAAATGTTGCATTAAAGAAGAATCAACAACAAAGTTTTGAAAATTACTTAGAGTTATTAACTTTAGTTTTAAAAATTAATTTCATATGAAAGTAAAAGCAGATTATTTTGAACATAGGCTTTGTTGTAAATTTTTTAAAATTTAAAATTTTTATTTCTAGTTTATTGAATACTTTGTTAAACATTTTATTTTTATTAGTTTTATAAATTATTTTATTTATTTTATAACATTTGAAATTCTTCTTATTAAAACATCTTTTTTTTTATAACTGAAAGCATGCAGGACAAGTATATGTTAATAGTAAATAATTTTATTATTACATATCAAAATATAATAAAAATAAAATTATTTTAATTTAATTCTACCTTTCTCAATTAATACTTGTCTAAATATAAAGTGTCTCTAATTTTGCCAGTTGTTATTTAATAAATTTTAATTTTCAGTTGTATCATCTACCTGTTCATTACTTTGCTACTCTGCGTTATTTAATGTATCATTTGAAAAAAGTTGTTGAACACTCTGCAACTAATAAGGTTAGTCCAGTTATTATTTTTTAATAAGTAATAGTATTTAGAAACTATATTACTGTACTTAACAGATTCTGTCTATAGTTAAGTATTGCAAATAGTTCTTTCTGTTCAGTATTTTTAAATTGAATATTTCTATTTAATTTTATTTTATAGATGGAGGCTAGAAATTTAGCCATAGTATTTGGTCCAACACTTGTGCGCACGATTGATAATAACATGATTGCTATGGTGACAGATATGCCACAGCAATGTTACCTTATTGAAACAATGATAACTTATGTAAGTTGCTAAAATTTAGTTTTTTTTTTTTTTAATTTTCTTTTGGAATTAAAATTTTTTTAATTATTTTAACATTTAAAAAAAAAACGCAAAGAATTTTGTCATGCATTTTGAATTGTAAAGAAATTCAATTTTCATCTTTCTAAGAATTTAATTATTTTAATAGCTGTACAATTTTGTAACCATATAATTGGTACAAATTTTATGAAAAGCTGCTCTTTTAAGCTGCATGCTGAATTTTTCTCATAAGATCTTATAAGCTGTCTCATCCTTTATAAAGATGATGATTTAACTCTTATTTAGAATCATGTTGTTAATTTTTTAATTATTATAATCACATGGATAAATTTTTCTTTGCAATATAATATATTTTGCTAAGTAAATATTTTTTTAAAAATTTTACCACACTCGAAACGAACTTGAAAACCTGATTTATGGGTTAAAAATATAACTAAATTTTTTTTTTTTAATTTTAGTTTGGAAAACTCATTTTATTCATTTCAGAAAGGATTATTTTTAAATTTAATTTAATTTTTCTATGGCTTATTGGTAGTTTTTGTGCCATCACCAAAAGATTACTAAATATAAATGAGGAAAAATTTAATTTTATATATATTTTCCTACTCATATATTTTAATTCATTGAAATTCAAATTTAAATATAAATTTAGTTTAACTTATGTAAATTCTAAGATTATATATGTATATATGGTGAGTGTAAAAATTTTAGAAAGGGATAGAATTCATTTCAAAATTTCAGATTAATCAACAAATATTTTCAATTCCACTGCGGGCCCAACTAAAATTAGTTGAAAATTATGTAAACATTCCATTTTCAGTGACTTTTTATTTTCAGATTTTGTCTTTCTGCTATCCGTAAAAAGTTGAATGTATATTTATGGAACATAGTACAAAATTTTAGAGTAATCAAAAAATATCTTCCAGTTCCACTTTTTAGTCTAATTATGCAAAATTAGCAGAAATTCGTAGGATTTTTCATTTTTCAGTTGTTTTTAAAATTTCCATTTTGTTCTTCTCGTGTCTAATCTTTGAAATGATTTTTTTCAATAAAAATATGTTATTGTGAGTCATTTTATAATCTATGTATGTAAATAGAGGTTAAAAATAAAAGATGTATTGCTTTAATGATGTTTGAGCCATCTCATCAAGGAAGGTGTACATGGCAGATAGTAATTTCATATTTCTTTAATTTTGTTATTTAAAAGTCTTGTAGCCTGCTGGATTTTGTTTATATTTGAGGGGTGCATTACACTTTGTGATTAGCTATGCAATACATGTTTTTGTAAATTCATGTAGACAAATGTAAAAATTATGCCTATTTTCATTTTTCTAATGAATTTAATTATTTTAATAAATAGTTATTTTAACAGTTTTATAACAGTTTTATATAATAGGTGGAAGACTATGCATATTGCACAACTACATATTTTTGTAAAGTATTACATGTAGTAGTAGAAACATGTTCTATCATGCTAATCAAATAAATATACAGAATGTAAAAAATACTATATTAAATGATGTAATGGGTATCCTGAACAGCCTGTGTAAGAATGAAATTGAGATGAGATATATTTTATATTTTTATGTATCGATTGTTAAGAAGGACCTATAATTTATCTTCTTATTTCTATTTAAACCAATTATATATTAATATTTTAAGTGTCTATTCTCCAAACATCAATTCAATCTAAAGTCAAGCTAGAACATATTTATTGATTGTATTATTATTTATTGCACTTCAGTTTCTTAAATATTCTTTAAATTTTTCGGGGATAGCAGGAAGAAAAAAAAAATCTGAAATTAAAAAATCACAAGTTGAAAGTTTACATAATTTTTAGCTAATTTTGCATATTTTGAACCTTGAAGTGGAATTGGAAGATAATGATTGATCTGAAATTTTGTACATATGCTTATGAAACCATTCCACACCAGCGTGAAAAGAATATTGAAACATTTCTTTTACACTCTGCCCTAATATATGTATCATTTTCAAATAATTTATCATTATCATGAAATGAAGTTTTTTTTTTTAATTAATGAGAATTTATTTACAAGTTATTTTTAAAGTGTTAAATAATTTATATTTATTTTATTTATTTAATAGTAAAGAAAATATTGAGAATGTGCTGAAATGAATGTGTTTTTTATTTTGTGATTATTATAGGCAGAGTGGCTTTTTGAAGATTGTGGTGATATATTACCTCTTGAAATAAATGTTCAAGACAAACGAAAAACTCATCCACCTTCTACAATACAATCAAATGCTCTCCTAAGTAACATCAATAAACTTGATGGTGTGTATTATTTATTTTAAAAACAATGTAATAGGTTTATTGAGGGTTTAAACAATTTCTTTTAGTATTCATATGATTTTTAAAGCTGACAAAATTAAAAAAATATCTAAAACTAAAACTTTAATTTATTAGTATAGGATTGACTGGTGAAATAAATGTTAAAATTTATCTTTTTTAATGTCCTTGACTTAATGTATCACTTCTATTGTGCAATAGTTTTTTAAATTCAGTAGTCATTAGTACATATGTGCTCTAATTTCATAAAAATTTTGTAATTTAATTATTTTTTTGTAAGAATTCCTATTAATTATTTTGAATTTTTTTCACAGAAGAATCTTTGCCACATGAGATGTTTACTTCATTTTGTAATGCAGCTTCTCGTCATTTGAGGCACCGACAGAAAAAGAAAGATCCTGCCAGCTACTCTAAGAAAAGATCTGGAATTATTGCTGATGATACAGACATACTAGCAAACCCAAATGATGACAGTATTCCTTCCAATTTTTCTGTACCAGAAATCACAAATTCCAAAGTTGTTGATACAGAAAATTTATCTGACCTAAGCTTTGGAAGCTGTTCTAGTCTAATTTCTGGTTCTTCCAAGTCCAAACAGAGATCCGTATCCAAAGAACTTGAACCCCAAAATGACTCTTTGGCTGCTGAAAGGCAAAGCTCAGAATCCAGCCAAGAGACTTCAAGTGCAGCTCTTCAGCCTGAAGAAGAGCTTGTAGGTCAGCGCTATAATAAACTGAGTGCATTAGCTCAAGAAAAAATAAAGAATTTTGAACAAGAAACTAAAGCTCTGTTGAGAAGAGATGGCCAACGACGACCAAGAACTTCAGTTTGTACTCCTCAAGTAGAGTGGGAACAAATTGAAAAAGAGTGGCAAAAAGCAAAACTTGAGTTAGAACAGGAAGATTTGTTGGATTACTTAGCGGATGATCCATCTTATATGTCCTGTCTTCTAAATCGAGGCACAGAGTCGACAGAATTATCTCCTCCAACTGAATTTACTTCCACTGATCTTTTTCAAAGTAATTACTATAATTTCTTAAAAAAAGCATGTTCAAAACATTTATTTTTTTATTCATCATTTTAAGGAATTTTTTTGTATGGATTATTGACTTTTTAATTTATGTGTTATTCAGAAATTTTTTTCCCCAGAGCCTTTTACAAAAGCAAGGCTTTATTAAATTTATATCCCTTCCTCAACTAAATTAGTTGAAACTATATAAAAAGTTTCATAAAATTATAGTTTATTTCACTTCATAGTATTTAAATGAGAAGTCTCTGCGTGTTTAATTACCTTGATAATACTTATTTTTACAAAATTAAATAGTTTTAAATGGTTTCAAAAGTTTTGTAAGGCTTATTAATTAATAATATTTTTACATTGTAAACGATATTTAATTTATAAATTTATTACAAATTGAAAACTACCAATCTTTAAAATATTACCTTCCTATTAAAATTTTTATTGGACTAAATAATAAAATACTAATCATAAAGGATACAATTGTTCATAACGAGTTTTTATAAATTTATTTTATCAAGGATTAATAAATTCGCACTTTTCATTATTCTACAATTTAATTTTTCATTATTGTAAGGTAAGTGGTTTCTCTAGTGTCTAATTTTGTAATATAGAATACTTGACAGGGGACTCTTAAATTTTTAGTTTTATTAAGACTAAAAATGTGGTAATAAAATGACAATACAAATTTATTGTGATCATAAACAAATTTTTAAAAGTTAGCCTTTAAGAAGGTGTTTATGATCTTTTTCACCTTTTGTAGACAACAACCATAGTGGTCACCTATTCATTTCCACCACTATTAGAAGTATTTTTATTACCGAGGTTTATTTTATTCGGATTTGCACCCACAAACTTTTGGCAGTTCTTGTCACTTATAAGATGTTTTTTGGAAGCAAATGCCTAAAAATGGGGGATGAAACTGATTTGGTTCTGCTGCATGACAATGCCCTTGCGCATGGTTATTGTAGGTTAAAAATAGTAGTATCAGAAATAATGTTACTGCTCTTGAACAACCACTTGGCATCGCTCTTTTACCTACTTTTGAGGCTTAAAATAAAATTAAAGAGGCAACTTTTTTTGTAAATGCAGGAGTAGAAAACTTTGAAGGCAGTGTAGCATAAGTATATGTAACTTTAATAAATAATTTTTTTAAAAATCAATTCTGAGAATTTTAAAATTTTAGTAATATTTTAACAAAATCATTTCAATTGCATTTTTTTGATGTATTCCATTCTGATCTTATCTTATGTTCCAGGTATTTTATAGAAATTAATGTTTTTATTATTAACACACATTTAATGTTTCATAAAAATATTCATATAAAAAAACCTTAATATACATTTTAATTAAAAAGTTTGAATATTTAATTTAAACAAATAAGAAAATTCTTTTTCATTCATTAAAACAAAAATATTTATTAGTTTTAATCTTTGTACATCTTTTTGGGATGTCTAATTATCTTATATTATGTAGACAAACTTTGTGTGATTAAGTTGTATTTGTGAAAATAATTTGAAACTATTACATTTAATTCAATTATATTTTTCATGATTTTTCATTTTTTGTTTGTCGGGACCCCTTCCCCCTCCCCCTTTTTTTTGGTGAATCATCGATAAAGATTTTCAAGTTTTATTTCAAAGCCTACAAGATATCATTTGTCTTTCACCTTGAATGTATTAACAAATATTTTAAAACAAATTACATAGTTATTGAAACAATATGGAAAATAATTTAACTAGATTAAAATGTATTTCCAAAAATGAAGAATAATGTTAATTATATCTCTCTGCCATGCCAGTTTATGTCGGAAACAACAAAAAAGGTTTTCTTGTAAACATTAAAGGCCATAGTTGAAAAAATATTTTTGGTATTGCCGGAAAGTGTGTAAATGCATGGAATTGGAAGATTCCTAGCCAGAACATTTTATTAATTTTAAATACAACTTTATGACCAGGAAGTAGATGTCATATACAGAAAGTTTAAGATTTATGGGGTATTGCAAAAGTATAATAATTGGCAGTAGGTCATTGTTCATTAACAATTAAATCCTCACTTCTTGAATTTTTACTCAAAATCGGAAATGTTTTCAGCAATTTTAAAACAAATTATTTCCTGTTGTGCAGATTTATTTCTTTGATGTTATGCATGTTTAGATCTTAATTTGATTTCTGTTATTATTCTTTAATTTATTTCATCTTGTTAGATAATTTTTAATGTATAAAATTAATTTTTTTCAGTTGCTTTTGTAGTTAACAATGGCTTAATTTTATGGTAGTCGATCATTTGTTAAAAAATTGATCTGACTAACAGAAAAGCACTTTTTTCAATCAGATATCATAGAATGAATCTTAATCATCCAGGAAGTACAATTGTAAGGAAAAAGCGAAATAAAGGCAAATGTTTCAAAGCGTTTAATAAATAACATGTATATCAAGAAAAGAAAGAGAAAGAAAAAAAAAAAGTAAATAAATTAAAAATAAATATATAAGAGTCTATAAATTTACAAAAAGCAATAATAGCAGACTCTTAAGGTGATAAAAATTAAGTAATCATTTAATTTTTGATGTTTTAGTTCCTTATTTTTAAAAGCTTCTGACAAAAAATGTTTTTTATAGGTAAGAGTGGCATTCCTTTGAGTTCAAGTTTCTCTGCTGTCAAAGAATACACTAATCCACCAAATTCAAGATCATCTAATTTTCCTGCTCCATTTTCCGAATCTCACTATCAAAATATTAAATTCACCATGAAAGATGAAAAGAGCTTCAATCAACATGGCTCAGAATCCTCTCGAACAAAATCTGATAAAACAGATATCCCAACCTCAGTCAGTCAACCTCTACTATCATCATCTGCACTGTGTGATAGAACACCCGGTTTATCTTTTGAGGAATACTCACCAACTTGTAAATCCAAGTATATTTCAAATACTTCACACTCGGAATCTTCCGAGTCTAAAACCAAATCTAAAACTCAAGTAGAAGATGAAAATTGCATCGAAGCTACATCTCAATGTACTTCTGATCCAACTCACCCCACAAACTCTTAGTTGATGTTTTTATTTTGAGCATCTGTGTATGTATGAAAATATGTATAGTTAATTTATTTTATCAGAGTAGTATATGCCATATGGTTTTGCTCTTTCTCCCAGTGAAATATAGCATTTTTTTTTATTATAGAGATATGCAGATAATTTTATAATTTGAGCTTCAATAGATATAGTTTATCAGTATTTAAAAATGAATGCAATTTTATGTGTAGCATTACCCTTTGTAGGTATAAATATTTTTTTTTAAGAATTTATTATTTTAATTATTATTATTATTATTATTTTTTTTTTTGATGAATTCAATAAAAATGTTTATATCTTTAAAAGTAAAAATATATATTTATAATATTTATATATATAATTTCTTTAAAAATGTAATTAAAATTATTTTGTTAATTTTTAATTTTATAATGTCAATACTGATGAAACAGTTCAATTTTTTAGAAAACCTTTTTATGTTTTATAAAAAAAAAAGAATTATATTTTTAAATATTTACAAAAAAATTGAAATATTTGTTGAAATTATTTTTAAAATTATAGATATATTTATATTTTAATTTTTAATTATTTTTATTCATTAAAGATTATATAAAATGTTTTTTTTATAAACTTTTGAAAATTGAATGTTTTTAAAAATATTATTTTAAAAAATTGTCTAACATTTTATTGAATATGTATGACTTTAATAAAACTTTTAATTCATGAAATATTTTAAACAAATAGAGAATTAAAAATTTAAGTATGTCTATACTCAGAAACATCTTAAAATTTATGTAGTTTTAAAATTGAAAATACTTTAATGAATTTTTTTATCTATTTCAACTGTAGAAAAATGAATTAATTTTTTGTTCTGAAATCATTATTTCATTGAAAAACAATCGAAATAAGTTGAAAAACAAATCTATATATTTAAATCTTCTTAACTTTATAATTAGTGATTAATTCAGCACACCATTTGACATCACTTTGTAGTCGTGCACTTTCTATCCTCACTCCATTTTTTTCCCCCTTGTGGCCAAATTCTTATGCCAATCACTTTTAAGAAAGGCCCAAACTTATTTTTATTCTCAAGAGCTGTGATAAAAAAAAAATATTTGATTCTGAGTGACAAAGTAATCAGTGCTTTCAGTTAGTTGTTGCATATATGTAAGTTTTTAGTTTTGCACTTAACAGAGATCACTTGTATTAAGATTTTTATTTTGACACTTTTAGTGCTTTTACTGTAGTTTATGTGATGAGAGATTCTTTGTAATTGTGTCTATAGATAAATTTTGTTTTAAGAAATGTCTGTTATAGAAATATGGATATTATTAAAATATGCATACAAAATTATAGTGTCCTTTTCTGTTGTCTCGTGTTAATTTATATATCTGTTTCAAGCATTCTGTATTTATGAAAATGTTTCAATTTATCCATTTATTAGTAAAATCAAGCTTTTTTTTTTTTTAAATATGTGGTAGATATTTTCACTGTGATCATATCTATATGGTTATGGCAGTGATTTAATATCCTGTTTTTTTTTGCCAATTTAATTAGCTGTATTTTTTGATAAGATAGCCTATGGTTACTAATTAAATATAAGAGCATTTCATTCAAGATTTTTTTCTTCGATAAAGACTTACTTGTATGATGGTTCAGTGAAAATCTTGGCATGCAAATAATGTTTGTGGTTTATTTTTCTCTGTTTTTGTGGACCATCATATGCATTTAATGAAATATTAATAAATAAGAAAAACATAAATAAATCTTCTAAATTAAAACACATTTAATGTTAATTAATTGAATTGTAATTTTTGTTTAAAGAGGTAATAAATGAGTTATGCAATTACAACGTTGAGTTCGCATTGCTTGAAACTATCGACAATCTTTTCATATTAATAGTTATTCCATTCGTGAATATTACTTACTGTCAGTATAGTGGAAATGCATTGCAAATTATAAGGGAATTATACTTCTCGCTATCCACCAAGCCATCACTGAACGACAATGCTATTGACAAAATTTCGTTTATTTTTGCTATTTCAAAATTGGTTGGATGACAAAATTTCGTTATGTTTCTGCAATGATTTCTAGATCTGATTCCATTGGCCTTTTTTTTTTTTTCTAAGGGGACGTCTAAAGGAATTGGTATATCAAATCCCAATTCCTATAGAACAAGATTAAGAGGCTCGTTGATATGCTGACTTCACTTTCGTGGGCACAAAGCTGTTGGATAGCGTACAGTTAGCTACTGTATGGTTCGCCCATGCATGTCTCTATATAAACTATGGTAATTTTGAGGACCTATTTATTTAAACACCCATGTCAACATGCAATTGCCATTGTTTCTGTTTCTATTAAATCTCATTTTCCATCTATTGGACGCCACATCTTTTCGTTTACTCTTTTTCGAAAACTGTGCTTCGTTTTATAAGCAAATTATATGTACTTGATAGGCTTTTATGTAATTGAATACTTTTTTTCTCACTATCGCGAGATATACGCGACACAAAGCAGTTTAGGAAAAAAAATTAATAGTTAGTGTGACATTTTCATCTGTTTCTTTTGATATCATGAAATTTAAAACTATATTTGTTGTAATTAAATTAAGTACAACCCTATTGCACAGTTTTATTTGACTCTTTTTGATTTTGTCTTTTATTGAGTAGATGGTTGAATGAAGAGGGTAATGAGCTAAGGGAAAGTGAAAAGTTTTATCTAGAAAGATTGGAACATCCTCTTGTTATGAATCTAAAACAGTTAAGTGTGAAAGGTACAAAAATGTATGTTATTAAATAATATAGATTATATGAAACACAGTTGGTTTTAAAATAATAAATTCTCAAATAAATCTAGAAGGAAATTAAAAAAAAAAAAAAAAAAATAGGAGAAATTCTTTTAAATTTTTAAAATACATTTGGCCTGGTCTTTTCTAATAATTCAATAAATATGATTTCTAAAGAGAGCATGTTATCTATTAGAACTTATTTTATATCAATAAAAATAGCAAGGAAATCGTTGGTATAAATTTGTGTTTTATATATATATATGAAATTTGTCTTGAAACTATTTCATTGTTTTCATAATGTTTGCTATGTATTTATTAACTACGAAGCATAAATAGGGATACATTTGGTTCTATACATAAAAAATATCTCAAATTAAAATAAGATTTAAATTTACTTTTTAAAAAAATGAGTAGAAAATTATCATCATTTACTGAATCTTCAGAGTTGCTAAAATTGGTAAGCGAAATGAGTAGGGTTTTTATTAAATTAAAATATTTTAGATTACACTGTCTGTTTTAAATTGTAAATTTATGCATGATAGGAAATATGCAGTGTATTAAATTTATTTTATGAAGTGTTTAAATACCATTTCTTTTCTTATACAAGTGTTAAAAAGAAGCACATCTTAATCCTTAATTTGTTCTTGATTTTACTTGCACCAAATGAATTTTTCCATAAGAATTATGGTTAATGAATTTACAAAATATTTACATGAAATAACACAAAATCATACCAAAATACACGGATATTTATAGTGTGGGATGTTCACTGAATGGGGATAAATGTCCCTACGTACTGACGCACGCTCATAGTTTCGCCTTGATAGAGGCAATCAAGGGCAGCGCATGAAACATTTATGAAAAGGAAATTTTAACATTAGCATCATTTACTGAATTATTAGCGAAGCTAGAAATGATAAGCGAAATGAGCAGGGTCTTTAGTTACAACTCATTTTCACCCAGGCGAGTCGTATTCTAAACAAAGGTCGTACAGCAAACAAAATTTTCGCTTCCAAACAGGACGTACGCCGGGTACCCCTTGGTTTACTCACTCCTCTTACAAGTGTAGCTAGCAAAGTTGGTTTGGATGGTCGTTCTACTGTAATTTTTGTGCACGCTTTGGGTTAATTAGACTGAGACCTATAGTTTAACGCGGGTTCCGAACCACTAACAAACATCTATGCCACAGCCAGGATTCGAACCTAAAGCCGGGGTACTCAAGACCAGAGCACTAACTAATTGGCCATCAGACCGCAAGGAGCAATGGAGAAATCACAATAGCAAATTCTTGCTGTTATGTGGATGTCATATATCCACATAAAAATGTCAAAAAGACATTCAAAGGCTTAAAATGGAAGTCTTGAAGCCTGTGGTACCAAAGGCCAGAATGCTAGCCAATTGACCAACAGACCGACCATTTTTTTCTGGAGATAGATCGCCAATTATTGTTTTGCAAACAGCGCAGATGACACTTTCTCCAACTTTCTATGCAGGTACCTAACCTGCTTTGTCGAAGCAAATCATGTACAAAAAAAAATCTATTAAAAAATTTGTGATCAGAAGTAAGTTTGTTAAAAAATTTCAATAGAAAAAAAAATCAAGCTATACATTTCTATCACTAACCATTTTTTCGTTATTCATGCTCATCTTCTGGATTTTTTTATTTAAATATTTAATCGCTCTCTGGAACGTTCCATTATTTTTCAGAATTATGAATTAAGGATTTTTTTAGAATTAAATTAAGAATTAAATAAAATTAGAAATTTATAATAATTGCAATACATTATTTATTATTCTATCATTATGTAATAAACTTGCTAAAAACTTTCGCTAAAAGATAAATTTTTTTTTTTTTCTTCTCGTTTTGTTGAAGAGGTTAAAATAAAATCCATGATTGTGTCTGTGACCAAGAGTGGAAGAAAGACAGAAGTGTAGAAGAAATAATGTTAAGGGATCCACAGAAACACATAGTCCTGTCAAACCAGGAACTGAACTGAATTTAGAGACAATACAACAAGGAACCAATTAAAAAAAAAACGGACATGAAGAATTATGATGGCGCAAAAAAATATTACAGATTATCAGGCACATTACAGTTGTCAGAAGAACGATTAAAGAAGCATTAGTGATGACATTTATAAGTCCATAATGACATTTATATGTAGAATTTATTTCTGACTAACGAATTTGTCGCATGGTCACACTCACATTCGTAAGAGTAATAAAACAAAAATAATTGAAGCATAAAAATGTTCCCTAGTGTCTTAAAATGAATTATTTTCCTCAGAATGAACTTAATGGATTTATGCTATCTGTAGATTTCTTCCAGCTGAAATGTAGAAAATACTTAAAGCTCTATCATAAATAACTTAAATGGACTGACCGTCACATGTATTATGTAACTTATTTGGCACACAAAATATTAGATAAAGTTGGACAAGGGAACCAGCTACATAGCACAGTATGTTTCAGAAGTGAGATAGGTCCAAAAGAGAAACCAAAGCTCTTTTACCTATATTCTTCTTTTCTCTCTACGCCTCATCCTTTTACATAGGGCTATGTATTTCCTTATCAGTTAGAATGGCGTGGGCAGAACATCGGTGGGCCTCCTGCATATCGAGTACAGCCCACTGATAGCAGTTGAAGGTGGAATAGTGACTTCAATTAGGACAGTTCGGGATAATTGCCTCACATCATGTATTTTTTAATCCATCCATTTTCACATTCGTCTCCTTGACTACTTTCAACTTTGGACATTTTCACTGAAATCTGTAATTTTTTTAAAAAATAATTCACAAGCTTTTTCTTTTAAATATCTCTTCATGATTTTTTTTTTTTTTTTTTAAATTTTTTCCCAAGATTTTTATATGTAATATTTATTTACAAAATAATTTAATCATTATTAAATAATTTAGTAAAAAAAATTAATTCAGAAGGAAAATCAGTTTTTCACTCCAAAAAATGTCTACTATAGTAGGTCTAAATCTGATATGGAGATGCATAATTTTATATGCGACCCGCGCAGTTATGATGCACTTCCAAAGTGGGGCGCAAGATCGTTTAAGTTGCCCCTTCCTGACTAAGAGGAATGCATAATAAATTGAAAACTTTGCCGTATAATGGGTGCTACATTCTGATTTTCAGTCTTCTGTGATATTTTTTTTTTTCCGATTTCTCATAATAAATATTCGATTTCGTTTCAAGGCTGCAGTATTCTTAATTAATTATTAATTTAAATTAATTATTAACTTTTAATAAGGATCTTAACAAAATTAAATGAAGGAAAAAAAAAATTAAAAACAATATATTAATTATCCATCTTTAAAAAAATTCTTTACAAACACCGAAATAAAAAAAACTACCCGTTTCTCTTGTGATAAGCTCAATTTGACAATTCTCTTTAGTAAGTACATATTTACTGAATATTTCCTTGTTCTGCGTGCGATACTATCCAACATTCAGGTTGATGTCCCAGTTCTAGTAGTTGTTTAGCAACCTTTGCTAATCTGCTGCAAGCGTCGGTGGTATAACGGTTAGCATAGCTGCCTTCAAGCAGTTGACCCGGGTTCGACTCCCGGCCGACGCAGTTGTTTTTAGTTATGTTTTATATTTTGTGGAAAATATGATTTATATAAAAATAAATAAAGGGAATTATTAAAAAATGTGAATTATATTTTGATAATTATTTTAGACAGAACAAAATCGTTGACGCAGTTGTTTTTTAATTAGGATTTATATTTTGTGAAAAATATGAATTACATAAAAAGTGAATTATTTAAAAATGTGAATTATATTTTGATAATTAGTTCAGACAAAAAAAAAATCATTGATAAAGTTTTTTTTTTTTTTAATTAGGATTTATATTTTGTGAAAAATATGAATTACTTAAAAAGTGAATTATTTAAAAATGTGAATTATATTTTGATAATTAGTTCAGACAAAAAAAAATCATTGATAAATTTTTTTTTAATTAGGATTTATATTTTGTGAAAAATATGAATTACATAAAAAGTGAATTATTTAAAAATGTGAATTATATTTTGATAATTAGTTCAGACAAAAAAAATCATTGATAAAGTTTTTTTTTTTAATTAGGATTTATATTTTGTGAAAAATATGAATTACATAAAAAGTGAATTATTTAAAAATGTGAATTATATTTTGATAATTAGTTCAGACAAAAAAAAAATCATTGATAAAGTTTTTTTTTTTTTTAATTAGGATTTATATTTTGTGAAAAATATGAATTACATAAAAAGTGAATTATTTAAAAATGTGAATTATATTTTGATAATTAGTTCAAACAAAAAAAATTATTGATAAAAAATGTTTTTTTTTTTTTTTTTTAAATTTGTATTTTATTATTATTATTTTTTGTTTTATTATTACTATTTTTTTACGAATATAATTATCAATATTGTGTTCAATATTCAGCATTTTTAGAATTTATTCGTAGCATTTCTCAATTTACCTTTCATTACTTACAATATGATGGTTTTTAGTAAATATCAAAATATATTTTATATCGGTAAAATATATATATATATATATATATATATATATATATATAAAATTTACAAAATTAGCTGATTTATAACAGTTATATACCAACGAATTGAGTTTTTGCTTATAATTACCCCCACTAATTATTCATTCTCATTTAATTTCAAATATCGCTTCTTTGTAGGTGTAACATCAAAATGGAATATATTGGCGAGAATTGTTAGGCCGAAATCAGAGTTGGGAGGAGAGGGAAGGAAGGGGAGGCGAAAGAATGAAAAGCTGGGTAATCTAAGATAAAGATTACAGTTAAACTTTAAAGATTAATGTGCTTTATTGTCTCAAAAAATAGGAGTTAATGCAATTTTTTAAGAAGTTGATATAAAATGTCAATTTCAAGAAGCCAATGCGCATGTATTTTATACGCATGTCACAGAAAAGTTCTGGGAGGGAAAATTGTAGAAATTTAACCATATTTAAAACGTTATGTAGAAGAGACGAATTATTAAAGTCAACCGTTTCTTATATATTTTTGGGAAACCCCCTCCCAAAAAAAAAAAAAACCCAGTGAAATCTTAAACCGTATCTCTGTCATTTTTTACATGCTGTTTTCAATAATAATATTGTTATTGAAGAAAATATATCAGATAAATGCGAAGATGTTTTCTTTTATGTATTAAATCTCATGAATTTAAATCTCTCTCCCTTTTTTAAGCATATGGTGTTTTCAATACTTTCATGTCAGCATTATTATATGTAAGGTTTAGTATTTTAAGCCAATAATTTTCTTTTATTTAAATAATTCCTTTCACTTTGTGAAAAAAAAAAAAAGCATTCTTCTGGATAACATTGCATAGTTAGGGCACCTAGGTTTCCCACGAATTTCTATTATTTCTGTTCATGAAAACTCTTCAACGAATACAATATTTCAAATACTTTTACCTTTAATTTACATTGTATCTTAATATAGGTCTCTGATCCACATTGAAATAACGTTGTATTTGTCTTTTATTACCATTAAAAATATCAAAAATTTGGTAACAAAATTTAGTTTCTTTTCTCTGCCGAAAATATAATTAAATTGATTTACATTCATTTCGTTTTCATTGCGAGTATTTTTGAAAACCAACTTACTTTTCTTATGAATGACAAATCGAAAAACGTCAGTCTTCTTACTGTGTCATTTTTATCATATTTATGGGACAAATTAAAAATGTTATAGAAGGTTTAATAAATTCCACAATTGTTTCCTTTTCAATACTTTTTAAGTATTTATTTTGCCTATAATAAAAAGAATCTTAAAAAGTTTATTAAAAAAATTTTCTTTTTAAACAATGTACATAATGTAGCATTTTCCACGAGAAGAGATATACCATTTCCGTTCACAGGGAAAATGAATGTATATTCTTTAAAAACCTATCGTATAATAACAACTATCTCTCAAATCCGACAGCAAATAAGCAGTGTCGTAGATATTTATACTACATGCAATTAGTGTCTTGTTCTAATGAGAACAACCTGTCACTCAAATCTGACAGATAATCAGTATTATGGATAATGATACATCAGGAAATTAGCGACTGTCAGCTCGGCATTCATAGATAGAAGCAATTAAAGATAGGACATGGACACAAATGAGTTGTTGCATCGTGATAGTGATAGGCCATGGGCTGAGAAAATGTGTACTCAATGAGAAGTGAGGGAAGTTGACCCCCTTGATAGATTTTCTTAAAGGGAGGCTTTTAGAGAAGGAGAGAGAGTGTTCTGCGATGAGTCGAAAGGAAGTGTTGTTTTTGCCGCCTGATTTGATTCCGTCTGTTTACAAAGTAAGCCCCTTGTGGTTTCACGTATCACGCCATGAGATAATTAAGGTCTGCCTTAGACCGGGTGCATTAGATTCATCGTAGACTCGAAAACTCTGAAAATCTCCGACCTTGGAGTGAACTGCATTTGTGAATCAAATTTCTATATTTAATTTTAATTTCTTTGTAAATATTATAATAACCCAGACTTCTCTCTCTATATATAATGCTTGTAAATAAAACTTAAACAATGGTGAGAATTTTTTTTTATTTTGAAAGGGAATAGGCTACAGAATTAGTTTAAGAATCATTGATGTAGGGTATTTTATCGAGAATGCCTGGAACGAATATCAGTAAGGGTGGATATTTGGTACATCCTCTTGAGAACAAAGGAAGACTTTTCTGCTTATGAATTTTTTCTCACCTATTCACGAAAGATTTCGATTAAGCATTTCTTGCAGTGTTTTTCAAAGCAAGGTCCCTTAGTTTGGAAAGTAGTAGAAAGAAGAAACATATCAGCATCTTTTGTAAAAAGTAAAAATGTGTTTTGTTAATATGGAATAAATATATTGGAAAGAGATAGTCAGTGGTTTTTATTAAAAATTAACATTTCTTTTATTAAAAACGAAAGCTATAAAAATTTAAAAATTATATTAAAGGACAGCTGTATGCTCACAACTCTTCTCAATTTGGAAATTCTCTTTTACATTTGTATGTATCATTTTATTTTACATTTACATTTATTATTTTCATTATGTTCATAATTGAGCAGAACTATTAATTTTCTTCGAAGGATCTCTATGGTACATTAACTGTGACGTTACTTGATGCATAAATGTTCGTAAACTGCTTAGAAAAATTTAAAAAAGTGATAGTATCTATCAAAACGAATTATAGTTTTTAAGGAACCAGGGTCTTATAAGGTTCAATGACTGTAAGAGTTCGACAGGTATTAACTCAGGCGTTTAAATTAAACTTTCATCTTTGAAAAGAATGGGAATTGACGAAATTAAGGTGTGCAATCTATTTATTTAGATCTGAGAAAGATTCAAAGTTTATGCTCATAATTCCCAACGGTTTGGTTTGTTTGTCGCTCTACTGTCATCTTGTGCACACGAGGGATAAACAGACCGAGACCTACAGTTTAAAGTGGATTCCGAACCACTAACAAACATCTATGCCACAGACAGGATTCGAATCTGAAGCCTGCGGTTCCAAAGGCCAGAGTGCTAACCACTTGGACACCAGACCACATTTACCAGAGAATGAAAGACTGGCCATCTCTTTTAAAGACTATTAGTGTTACATTTATCCTGAGCACTAAAATAACGATTCTCGTAACGAAATCCTCCTTTGAATACAAAGGTGTCACGTATAACAATGATTTCACATGCTTCGAATCATTTAAGATATGTCATTTTTTAAAAGGGGGGAATGGTCCAGCTCTTGATTCGACCTGTTTATTAAAGAGAATTGATCTTCTGATCTACTGCAGCTGTTAACGATGCTCATTTTAATAAAAATTCGAATATGCTTACTTGATGTAGATGCTTGTTGATGCTTAACAAAACTAGATAGCGCAGGAAAATAGCACCACCTTGGCTTGGCTTCAACTAATCAGGTTAGTTAATAAATACCCTATTAACTATTAATCCTCTATGTAAGGATGTTCACTCTCGCCACGTCATTAACTTGCAAGTACCTAGATGTCGCCGTGCTCACCCGGAATTGTTGCACTAGATGATGGCAAACAAAAATGGGCTAAACTAGTGATCATTATAAAAGATATGGAGATTACGGATTCTCAAATTGCTTTATCAAGATCCGCAACGGGACTTATCTCTGAATTCCAAAGGAATGCTCTAGAACTCTTGGTCAAGCTTGAAGTTAAGAAGAACTTGCAACCATGGTAAGTTACTTTGGTCCTTGTCCTATAGTTAATTGTTCTCATTTTCCTATAAATACACGTGCTAATGTTAAAAGAAATGCTAACCATTTACTTAGAGATAATAGCAACATAGTTGTTAAAAATGACGGATTTCAATATCCCAGTAAAAAGTCAATTATCAAACCAATGATAATGGTAATACTAACGATCTTAATATTTCTAACAAATTTCATAAATTGAGCACTATTGTTGAGGACAAAATGAATTTAAGTAATACTATTCCTGATTCCTGATCCTAAACTTCCGCCAATAACGGTCAAACCCACCACTAACCTAGTCAGAAACCCTTAAAAATTTTGATGATGCTTTTGAAGACAAAGTAAATATTAAGCTTGCTGGAGAAATGTTGAAAATGTTTCCTGTTAATTCCGATCAATACACTAACATAGCTGTCTATTTAAATAATAATAATATAGAACATTCAAATTTGTATATTATATTTTTTAATTTTTAATTTATATTATTATTTATATATTAGGCCCAAATTTCAGAGGCCTTTAAAGGTTGTAATTAAAGGACTGCTAAAAAGTACTCCAACTATAGACTTAGAAATTTCTTTATTAGAAAAAGTTTTGCTACTGAAAAAGGTTATACAATTAAAAGAACTAGGGATAAAAATCCGTTGCCCATTTGGCAAATTACTTTATCAAAAACCGCTAAGAGCTTCGAAATTTTTAGCTAAAGAGAGAGAGATGTATCCCCCTGTAATTGTAGAAAAATATAATAAAAGATTAATTGCACTCTAATGTTATAAGTGCAATTACTTCCATCATAATTCAATAAACTGTTGATTCAAGGCCCGTTGTGTTAAGTACTGGGCAAGCATTCTTATAAAGAATGCGGTATCCAAAAATTAGAAATTCCTAAACTGCGGTGAAACTGGACATGTTGCCGCTTAGCAGGACTGTTCTAAATTCTTGAAGATTAATCCTAACTCCAACAATCAGGCTACCATTCCAAAATTCGTATCCGTCAGACAAGTTTCACCAAACTTTAGCTATGCTGCCGCAATTCGTAATTCCCCATCTCAACCTCTTGGTGTAACTGCTCAGGTTTTGCAAAATCAAAACTAATTGAGTTCATTATCCAGCACTGTAGATAAGAAATTCATTCAAAAAACTATTTTCATTATGAGAGAGTTCAACTTTCTATTTACTGACTATAATTAATTATAATTAATAAGCTATTAATAACTAAATTAAATTTTAACTAACAACATGATCACTTCTTTCCCCCTCTCAGGTTATTTTTGCTGATTTACTTTTAATTATTAGGATTAATAATTTGATTTATTATTTTTTTTTCTCAGGCTAATCTGAGAAAAATTTATTTCTGAGCCACAAAATAAATTAATTAACTTAATGCTAAACGATTATTAACTAATGAACTAATTATAATTTATAAACCATTGTATGGCTTAGCTTAACAATTAAGAGGCTTTAAATGACTTTCTTAACATAAATATGAGAAATTCAAATTTATTTCAATTGAACAACTTGAAGCTTCAAAAATATAATAGTTCTTAAATTATTGAAAATACATTTACTTTGAATTATCTACATTTTAAATCAAAATTTATTTATTGTTTAACATTGATTTAAACTTAAAACATTTATAATAATTGCTTCAAATATGATAATAAATTTCATCTACACTCATGTTCATAAATTAAGGATAATGAAGTTCAGGCAAAGAAAGAGACAGAAGCAAAACAAATTTGACTTATTTGTAACGTCTATTTATTAAACAAAAAGGTAAAGAGCAGAAAAGATGCTGTATGTTTGACATAATTAATAATAACTGCGATTTTTACTCCCTGGAGCAAATTTCAAAAAGAACCTATTTACAAAAAACAGTATAACTGGGTTAGTATGGTGGTTAATATGGAGTATGTCTCCCGGACGATGCAATACAGGCCTTACAACGCCTAGGCATGCTGAGTATCAAATTATCAATCTGATCTTGGGGAATATTACACCACTCATCAAGCAATGCCCTCCGAAGTTCCGGTTGACAGGTGGGAGGGGTTGACGGGCTGCAATTCGTCGGCCAAGCATATTCCACACATGCTGGCCAATCCATACGGGTGATATCCTCCAATTGAAGGCATTCGTCTACAATGTTTGCACGGTGAGGACGGGCGTTGTCATCCATAAACAGAAATTCAGCACCCATGGCACCCGAAACAAACGTACATGTTGTTCCAGAATGACATCCCGATAGATGTGGCCTGTCATCGTTACACTCTGAACATGCAGGTCAGTTCTGGAACCAAGAATAATTCCTCCCCAAACGAGCCATCCTGCACTGTCGTTCAATGGTGTTCTCTTGGTGGTAACGGGTACCTGGCGCTCTCCATATGAAAGTCCGGCGAGAATCAGACTGCAAACTAAACCTGGACTCGTCGGAAAACATCACACCAGACCACTGTTGCGGTGTTCACAATGCATGCTCTCTACTTCAGGTTAATCACAGGCGACAGTGAGTTGCGGTAAGTGGAACACATCTGACAGGCCTACGAGCATATAGACCAATGTGCCCTAAGCGTCTGTACACGGTCTGCCTTGAAACTGTCGTACCGGTAGCTGAAGAGAACTGACGAGACAGGTCTGATGCTGTGCTCCGTCTATTTCTTTTGGCAGTAACTGTTAAATACCGGTCCTCATTCGGCGTTGTAACTCGGGGGCGACCTGTGCTGTAACATCTACTCACATTACCATCATCTTGGAATCGTTGCCAAAGCCTGGAGATGACACTCTGGGCGATCCCAAGTTCCTCGGATACTTCCAGCTGGGTACGTCCACATTCCAGTCGTCCGATAATTCTACCACGTAAAAATCATCCAAATGCTTCCTTTGTGCCATAACTATGCGGTTATTGCACTGAAAGGCTTTTTAAAGCGCTTGTGAACAATTTACTTCTTTGCCACCATTCCTTATATACCCCTCTCTTACACTCGTCATTTTGGCGTACTATCCGCGGCATCTGGTGGTTTCCTGTAATTTGCATATTCTTCTTCAAGATGTATGGGATAATTCTACAGGTGAAATTTTTATTTTAGAGTTCAATTTCTATGTGATTATGAATTATCCTTAATTTATGGACATGAGTGTATATGCTAAATTATACATTTCACTTGATTCCAATATAAATGTCTTTTTTTATAACAAAGTAAATCATTTTTACTGCAACAGAGAAATTCATTGGATTGAAAGAGATTAATACAACAATCATTTTAAAACTTCTTATGTGAAACATTTTAACATGGTTATACAATACAGACATTGTTGAGGATCATCATTATTTGATCAACAATAGAGAAAAGACTTCATAATATAATTTTACATTATAAGAACTGACGTATACTACTGTGCCCAAAATGTAAGACCAATTATTTTTTTTTCAAAAACTCTACATTTATTCTTTCAAATTTATTTCATCGCCTTCAAAGTAATCCCTTCTGGACACAATGGACTTATGCCAACGTTTTTACCAATTCTCAATGCATGCTAAAAAGACATCGGCAGGGATGGTTTTCAAAGCGCACGGCAATTCACGTTGAATTCTCTTCAACCGATTCAAAACGGTGTCCCCGGAGTGGTTTTTTGAGTTTAGGGAATAGCCAGAAGTCGTACGGTGAGAATACGGTGGTTGTAGAACGATATGGGTTTCATAAAAGTATTCTGTATAATTGGCTGAAATACGTTAAAAGAACAATTTCATAATCAATAATTTATCGAAATAATTATTTAAAAGAACATATATTTCTGTTCTTATTTATTATAAATAAAAATTCTGCACATAATTATCATAGTAGCAATAAAATAGCCATTACAGTATTGTAACCGGAAAGAAATTGGCAAAACATTGGCGAAATATTCTGGGTTGCAAGATTGGCGACGTCCTCAGGGGTACAATATTTTTTTAACCTCTTTTTTTTTTTAAGCACCCCTAAAAAGTTCAAAAATCAGAAAATTCGTAAATTCTTTCTTAGATTGCAAAATATCAATTATGTACAGAAATTTATCGCATAATTTTAAAGTTAAATTTCTAGCCTATCTTAAAATGTGCAATATTTGACCTTTCTTTTAAATAAATAACAATATTGAGAATAACTTAGTTTTTTGAATTTAGAATAATTTAATTTTGTTTTTTGAGTTAGATATATAATTGTACTTGCAATTAAGTATTATTATTAATTTCATAAACGTTCAAAATGTTATTCTTGTATAAGGTGTTATTTATTCTATGGAAATTCTTTAAATACAGTAAAAAAACCCCTCCATTTTCCCCTCGATAAATCAATATATTGAAAAATACCAAAATTTTGATTTTCTACTCAACGTTAATACTTTTGATTAAATATTTTCGTCAAGCATTTTTTGACGTAGACAAAAAGTTAACTCAAACTTTAAATACCAATTTCCTATCCAATATCTTTAAATAAATTAAGTGGAAACAGTTATTATGTTTTTCAACAACAACAACAACTTGCAACTGTATGTAATAATTTGATCATTCAGTGCACCCACAAGAAAAATTGCAATATATAATAATCCGAGGGTTCATATCACTCATAATTAACATGCAAGTGTATATAATAATTTGAGGTTAGGTAACAGGCAAGTGTATGTGTACAACTGAACATTCAGTGGCCCCCACAATTAAAATGCAAATGTCTACAATTTGAACGTTCAATGCACCCATAATTAACATGCAAATGCCTACAATTTGGCGGTCATTGCACCCTCAAGTAACATACAAGTATATATATTAATTAGAGCTTTCAATGCACCCTTAATTAACATGCAAGTATAATAATTTGAGCATTCAGTGCAACCACAAATAATGCGCAAGTGTATGTAATAACTTAAGTATTCACTGCACCCATAATTAAAATGCAAATGTCTATAATTTGAACATTCAATGCATCGATAATTAACATGCAAATACTTATAATTTGAGAGTTCACCCACAAGTAACATGCGAGTATATGTAACAATTTCAGCTTTCAATCCAACCTTAATTAACATGCAAATGTATATAATAATTTGAGCATTCAGTGTACCCACAAGTAACATGTAAGTATACATAATAATTTGAGTGTTTAATGAACCCATAATTAATATTCAATTGCATAATTTGAGTGTTCAATGCATCTACAAGTAACATGCAAGCGTATGTAATTATTTAAGTGTTCTATGTACCCATAATTAACATTCAAATGTCTATAATAATTTGAGCATTCAGTGCAATCACAAGTAACGTGCAAGTGTATATAATAACTTGAGCATTCACTTCACCCGCAAGTAACAAACAAGTGTGTGAATAATTTGAGCAATTAGTGAAGCTACAAGTAACGTGCAAGTATATGTAACAATTTGAACGCCCAATGTACCCGTAATTAACATGCAAGTATTTATAATAATTTCAGCATTCAGTGCAATACAAATAGCATACAAATTTATGTAATAATTTGAGTATTCAATTCTTTCACATGTAACTGGCAGTATGTGGATAATTTGAGCAATCAGTGCACCTATAAATAACACGAAAATGCGTGAATAATTTGAGCATTTAATGCATACATATGCATATGAATAATTCATATAAACATTTTCAAAAGTGTACTGTATTTACACCACACTGGAAGTATACAGGCATCAAAATGTGAGATAATTATTCCAAAGATTTGATAACATAATAAGATAAGATTACATAACCTTAAATTTTAAGATGAGGAATTGAAGTAGATGAAATCGTTGTGACAACAACTGAAAAACCACAGAAAATATGGACATGTTATACTTTTAATCCATTAAAAACTATTTTGTTGCATTCTGGTTATTGCCGCAAAATTTATATTTGATGCTTATAGCTGAAGAAATCCAAAGTGTTAAAAGTATAACTGTGTAATCAATAATAAGTGGTTGATATTTTAAAATCATTTTCCATTGGCTTAGGAAGAAATCTTACTGTATTAAAGCGATTTCATTTAAATCATGTAATTTTTCTTCAAGCAATCGACCAAGTTCGCAGTGCGACTTCGTTTAAATATTTCAATGTACGCACAATTAGCCACGCGCCACAAATCCAGTTTTGGACGTTTCTGGATTTTTTTTATGAGAATATATAAAGAACATATTTATTTTTTTTTTATCATTTTTTATGCAGTTGTAACTGGAATAATTTACGATCTTTCTTTATTTGCTGAATTCAGCTATTTATGATACTTCAGTAGGATGTAGAATGAAATAAATTACTTTATGTTATACTAATGTAATGTGGCATCTAATGTCTTATAATTTATAATGATTAGTTGAATGTGCCGGCTATGCGTAATATATTCAGATTACTTAGGTTTAAAAGTGAAATTTATTAAAAAATTGCAAAGTTTTCCTTTTTAAAATTCTCATTTAAAGTCAACATTTTAATACAGAGTGTTTTAAAATTATCTTTACACTTTAAAAAATTCATTTAAAAGACTAAAATAGGCACATTTAATTTTTCCCTCCAATAAATAAAGAACCAAAACAAAACAAAGTTATTGATGATGATGTTTACGATACTTCATTATATTTTTAATATACATATCATTAGTCACATGTGCAACAAATCGAGTTTTGGACGCTTTTGACCTTTTTTATGATAAAACATAAAAAACTTTTTCTTATCTAACTCACATTTCCCTAATGAATGGGTAAACAAAAAAAAAAAAACAAAAAAAAAAAAAAACCACCGAATTACAACAGACGTTGAACAACATTAATCGTACGGAACACATCGAGAAAGCTAAGAGATATCTAATCGGGTTCCGTGAAACAATGGAGAATCCACTATAGAAGAGCAACGGATAATCCACAATAAAAGCAATGGGAATCAACAATAAAGGAGAAATGACGAATTCACAATTTAGGAGAAATGGAGATTTCACAATAGCAAATTCTTGCTATAATTCGACTTTTAAGACTTAACTTAAAAAATAACTTAACTTAAATAGACTTAACTTAAAAACATATTCGTTGTCATATATTCACATAAAATTGACAAAAGAGCATTCTAGATGTAAAACGCACAGGACCCCACATGTAATGATGAGTATTGCTCATCAATTCGACGAATTGCGTATTTTTTGAAAATTAGGATATTTGGCATATATTCTAATTTTGGTGCAGATCCCAGCCAGATCTGCAAATCTGAAACCCATACAACACGTCTGAGATGCTTGAGAGTGAACAATTGCAATTCTTCTTCCATCTCGAACCACTCAGGGACTGAAAAAACAGCATTGTTGAAGGAATAGGAACGATTTTCTCAGGTATTTATAAACTGTTTGATTACCCTATGAATTCAAATAATAAGAGTTACATAACGGTAAGAGTGGAACATACTTTAACGCATTTTTTGTGTTCGATATTGTAATATTGTAAGTTCTGTTCATGAACGATTCACGTCATGAGAGAGTAATATAGCTATTGTATGGATTTGTTTTTGTTATATAAACCTTTTCTCCCACCTTAATTTGTTCAATAGTTCCGGAGAAAATTAACTAAAAATGAAAATATTTTCCATTGCGGGCACCAATGTGTACTTGAATTATGTTTAATATATTTTAAATACAAAATAATTTTTGAAATTTCTTCTTATAAATTTAAATATAAAAATAAATGAAATAAATTTAAATATCTTTTTTACAAAATTATTCTCTGAAAAAATATTTCTTTAAGTCAAAACTAGGTATGTAATTTATTTTTTGCATCCCTTCTTTAAAATAAATTTATTTATATTCAAATTATGAAGTATTGGGTTTGCTATTGTTTTCCTTTAGTCTTTGAATTACTCTTCCTTTACTCTTTACTTGTTTTCCTTTACTCTTTACTTGTTTTCCTTTACTCTATTTCCTTTCCTTTACTCTTATAAATCTAATTTTTACTTTACTTTTTATTACTTTATTACTTTTCAATTTTTATTTGAAATTTTATTATTAAATTGCATCTGATATTATGCATAAAATTAAATTACTTTAAATTAATTCATAAAAGGACTTTCATGCTTTACTAAAATATATGTATTTATGTATAAATATATGTATAATTTTTGTATTTTATGGCGTTTTTTTTGTATGTATGATTATTTTTACTCAAAGACATAAAACTGAAAATTACTTTTCAAACCTAAAACGGTTTTATGTCATTTAATTCCAACTTGATTTTTATATATTACTATGTGTTTTATTCAAAAATTTCTTCTTAAAAATTTATCTTGTATAAATGTTTTTAAAACTCAATTCAGCAAATATTATGGGGTTATTCAAAATATTTTACCACCATTTAATTAAGTATAATCTTCTATTCATGATCCTAAGATAAAAATGATTTTTGGTAGAAATATTTATTTTTTTAATCTAATTTAAAGGTATTTTTATTAAAATATTTTTAAGATAGTAATCTTTATGAATTCATTTGTAATAATATTACCAACAAAACCATTTATACATACCCACATTATTGCAGATCTAACTAAGTTTTGTATACCATTTTCATCAAATGTAGAAATTATACCTGAAGAACTCTGATTTTGGTTTTCTCCTTGTAATGTTTTCATATTTTGTTAAATTTCTAGAACTTCGATTCATCACTGAAGATTTTACATGTCACTGTACTCTAACTGTCATGCATGTTTCATTGAGATTGTTTGAAACGTTTAAACTTCTTGTGAAACCCTATTCTGTGTGTACAAAGCCAACGGCCATACCATGTGTTGAATATACCGGTTCTCGTTAGATCACCGAAGTCAGAAGCATCACTGGGACGCGGAACACCGCGTGGAGTTGGCATTCACACATTTGGGACCTGAATGGCCGAGTGTTCTGGTGCTCGGTGCCACAGGTTTCGGGTTCGAATCCCGGCGGTGCCATGGATGTTTGTAGTGTGGTTCGGAATCCACTTTAAACCGTAGGTCCCGGTCTCCTGTGACTGCAAGAGCGTCACGGAGCCAAAGTCGGACTTCTCCTACAAGTGCTCCATCACAACAGAAGCTGCTTCCTTCCCCTTCAATCGTGAGTACGTATGGGCTCGTGGGCTTGGCCAGTGGGATAAGAAACAACAACACAAGTTGTATTGCTAATTTCATTGAATGAAGCGCTTTTCACTGCATTCTATATTGCGTTTTGCGGTGTCTTTATGTGTTTACCTACTACGATTAGGGCATCTAGCCATGCTTTCCTGTGTGAATATGGTTCCCTAGATGTTCTCTATATTCCCTTAAAATTTATGAGTTGAAATTTGAAACGTACCTGTTCACATTTTTTAATTCTATTCTTTGCAGAAGAATTTCATTGCTTAGAACAATATTTTTGATAGATTTATCAATATTTTCTACTGTACATGTATTCTTCCTTCATAGAAATTCCGTGTTTGTTTTTTCTAAGTCTGGTATTAATAAATATCATTGCAAAACATTTTTGTAGTTGAATATGAAATCTCATATAATCTCTATGAATAACTTTGAAAAATTATATAACGTTAGGAGGATAAATAATTAATCCAGGAATATTGAGACAGATTAGCAACTGAAATAGAATAATGTTTTTCTACATCTGTAAATACTTAAACTTCCTTTCCCAAATGTTCATTTAATTTTTCAAGTATCACAGTTTTTAAAACAAAATGATAATAAAAAAATATTATGTGTTCAGAAAATGTCTCATTTTAATCAAAATTCACAAATTTAACATTTCAACCAATTAAATTCTTTTTTTTTCGATTTATGTTATAAAACCTGAAATAGTTTAAAAAACTTATACACACACACACACACACACACACACACACACACACACAAAGAATGCTGAAAAACATATTTTAATCCTTTTATTTCAAAGTGTTATTTTGATTATTTATCATCTTTTTTGAGAAACCTTAATAACACGATGAAATATAAAGGGAAAAAAAAAGCAAAACAAGGAATACTAATTAACATTTATTGCTACAAACATTTTTTTCGTCATAAAGATGATGTTTTTTTCTTTCATAGAAAAAATATCGTTTTGAAAAGTGTCATTGATTAAATATTTAAAATTAGGTTTTTTTTTAATATAATAAAAAAAATTTGCGATTTTTTTTCAATTTGGCTGTACAATTTCAGTAATTAATCAAATAAGAATAAAAGTTTGATATGAATACTTGCCCGTTTTGAAATTTAGCTTTATCTATAATTATTTCATTTCACTTCTGAATTTTTTTAATGAAAATTCTG
>BPLR01011397.1:0-48984 GCA_021605095.1 Caerostris extrusa | reverse complement strand
CAAAATAAAACAATAGGGTATTTAAAATCTTATTTTTTAATAAAATTTATTTAGAAAATCGTATAATATTAATCGTAATTATAAAACTTTATTGAATATCGTATCAGTTTAATCGTAAAACGTTATTGAAAATCGTATAATATTAATCGTATTACATAAAGTATTGAATATCGTATCATTTAATCATAATCATAAAATTTACATTGAAATCCTATAATTTTAGTCGTAATCGTAATAGTAGAAAATTCTATTAGTCATGTATTTAAATCGTAATCGTACAATTTTTACATTGAAAATATTATAATTTTAATCGTAATAGTAAAATTCTATTGAAAATCGGCTGAATTTGAATGTAATCGTAAACTTTTATTGAAAATCACATAATTTTAATCGTAATCATTAAATCTTATTGAAATGGAACCAAATTTTTATAATTGTTGACTAAAAGATACCATAAAACTTTTTTAAAATATGTATTATAAAAAGCACATCCAAGAAATGCATCAACTTGAAATGCATAGAAATTAAAAAACAAAAACAAAAAAACAATGAAAGTATTTCGAAAAGAAAAAGTAAGCAAGGAAATTTATGAAGCATGTTTTTTCTACCTTTATCTTTATTAGAATCAGAAAGAAGGAAAAAAAAAAAACTGATTAAAAAGATTCACAGAAAGCAAAAATTTAAACATCTGTCACGCTTGGAGAGAGAGATCAATAACTCGTATTTATATGAAGTTTAGCTGAATAGTTGGAAATAAGACACTGAAATCATTTATCAGTTGAGTATTTTTTGGGGAGATTTAACTTCCGTTTCTAGTTTAATGTCAGTATATAAGGCTGTAAAGAAAAAGTAGACATCAATTATTATTTTTTATTTTTTCATCGGACAGGATGGTCTGATGCGTGAATTTATTTAATCAGTTTTCAGTTATCTGCTGCACTAGACTGGCAAATTCTCTAACACAGTGGATCTCAGACATTTTATCCTCAATCCTCCCCCTATCAACAATGGTAATCTACTTTCTCAAGCATTCTTCATCATTAGATGCCAATCCAGCTTCAATCGAAAGCATTTTTAAGTAAAAAACTCTATGGTATTTAGGTCAGTGATTTATATTTTTCTCTGGGCTCCGTACGAAAAAAAAAAAAAAAAAAAAAATAGTTACTTCATAAAATAATAATTTTTTAAAAGGTCAGGAAGCATAGTAAAGGTAGAAAAGTAATTGTATTGATTAGAATAATATAATAAAAATATAAAATATAGATAGAAGAAAAAAGAAATAATATTCTAAAGAAGATAAAATATAGATCAAAAAAATAGAAGTATTCAAATAACTAAAACACATAGATAAAAAAATATGTTAAAAGATAAATAAATAGAAAGTAATATTCAAAGATGGCTGGATCCAAAAATAATAGTCAAAGATAAAATATAGATTTAGAAAAGAAAAGAAATAATAGAAATATTCAAAGTTAAAATGTAGGTAAAAAATATTAAAATATCGATCAAAATGAAATACAAAGATAAAATACGAATCCGAAAATAATATTGGAAGAAAATATAGATCTAAAAAATAATATTCAAAGGCAAAATATAGATTCAAGAAAGAAATAATAAACTATCCAAAGGGTTAAATATAAAGATAAAAAAATAATATCCAAAGATAAAATACAGATACAAAATAATAATATTTGAAGAAAAATATAGATGTACAAAATATAATAATATATTTGAAAGAAAAATATATAGATCTAAAAAATAATATTTAAAAGATAAAATATAGATCCAAAAATAATATTCAAAGAATAAAATATAGATAAAAAAAAATATTCAAAGATAAAATAGATCCAAAAAAATAATATTCAAAAAGATAGAAATATAGATAAAAAAAAAAAAATATTCAAAGATAAATAGATCCAAGAAATATATTCAAAGATAAGAAATATAGATAAAAAAATATTCAAAGATAAAATATAGATCAAAAATAATAATTCAAAAAGATAAAATATAGATAAAAAAAAAAAATATTCAAAGATAAAATATAGATCAAAAATAATATTCAAAGATAAAATATAGATAAAAAAAAATATTCAAAAAGATAAAATACAGATCCCAAAAATAATAATATTCGAAGAAAAATATAGATCTAAAAATAATATTCAAAGATAAAATATAGATCAAAAAATAATATTCAAAGATAATAAAATATAGATCCAAAAAAATATTCAAAAAAAGATAAAATATAGATCCAAAAAAGAAATAATATCAAAAGATAAAATATTAGATCCAAAAAAAGATAATATTGATATATAAAACAGATCCATTTTACTTAAAAATATTGATATTTGATTTCGATTGATATTTTTGATGATATTTTTCCATTTCAAAAAACCAGAGGACATGATCCATTGTTAGTTTAATAGAAAGGTGAATATTTAAATATTAGAAAATATTTCATCAACGTTTTTCCATTTTATTGTGGCCGAAAATAAACCGACTACTTCTTCAATAACTTGCTAGCTTGGCGCATGCAGCAACTCGTCTGATTTTATTTATTTATTCTACGGTATTTAATGTTAAAAATCATGACTCATTTAAAAATGGCATTGAACAAAGTGGATGATTGCAGCTGAATAATTCATTAAAATGAGCGATCTTTTCTGAATCAACACGTATTTGTGAATAAACATTTTAAGTTATTGAAAATAAAAATAGGTAAAATGAAAAACCATTTGACTCATTACTTTTGTACATGATTACTACAAAAATATCAAAACCAATTACTAAACCACTTATTGAATTTATTTAATAATGTGCTTTAAATTGTTCATTTGCTTTTATTATTGTCATGTGTGAACATGATGTTGTCTCCAAAAAAAAAAAGGAAACTATAAAAAATATAAAATAAGTAAAAGTATATGTTATTATTTAAAACACAATGTAATGTTTTCCATTTTATTTATATGTGTTTTAAAATTAACAGAAAAATAGGAGTTGCTAAATATAACGATTCATCAATATCAAGTCATGTACTCTGTAATTCATTTTGAATTGTTTGGCTTTCAAAATATAAACAGAATATTGGGTAAAATCGCATAATAGAGACTTTTTGAGATTTAGCGTCAAAAATTCTTTTCGTCTATGTCCGCCAAATAACAGGTTGAAATTGCAAGATGTACAAGAAATACGGATTATCACATTTTGAGATTTATCACTCAGGTGGCGCCACAAAAAGTAGCCAAATCTCACAAGGCCCTTATTTTGCGATTTGGCCGATTATTGTTTTAATATCTTCAAAATAGTGTCCAACGGTTAGTTTATGTTTATAAAAGTTAATTTAACTATCGCTTCACAGTCTGAATTTCGTGGTGCTTTTTGCAGTATTTGAAAATTTGCTTTTTCATAAAGTTCTATAGTTATTAAATTTTACTATATTATTGTCGCCATTGCATTTCATAGTTCTTGTGGGGATTCTATTCTGCGTTAGGGTTTCCATTTGTTTATATGGCGATTTTTCCCTTGGGATTTTCGCCAATAAATGATCGTTGCGCTTACAAAATACTGAGGCCTTGACGGTTCCATTGCGCTCGGAAAAAGAAAAAAAAAAAAGTGTAAAATTCCCACACAAGAATTGTCAAATTCAATAGCAAACAGGAATATAACAAAAATTTAATAATTCTAGATCTTTATGAAGTAGCAATTGTTCAAATGCTACATGTGGCAACTGAGCCACAGGTACTGGATAATCCCTGCAAGAAGGAATCCATAATGCATTTATTCGATGGAGGAATTGCATCAGATTGTAATTGAATTTGGCTGAGGCAAGGCCTCATTTGGAATCCATAATGCATTTATTCGATGGAGGCATTGCATCAGATTGGAATTGAATTTGGCTGAGGCAAGGCCACATTTGGAATCCATAATGCATTTATTCGATGGAGGAATTGCATCAGATTGGAATTGAATTTGGCTGAGGCAAGGCCTCATTTGGAATCCATAATGCATTTATTCGATGGAGGAATTGCATCAGATTGGAATTGAATTTGGCTGAGGCAAGGCCTCATTTGGAATCCATAATGCATTTATTCGATGGAGGAATTGCATCAGATTGGAATGAATTTGGCTGAGGCAAGGCCTCATTTTAACCATAATGCATTTATTCGATGGAGGAATTGCATCAGATTGGAATTGAATTTGGCTGAGGCAAGGCCACATTTGGAATCCATAATGCATTTATTCGATGGAGGAAATTGCATCAGATTGGAATTGAATTTGGCTGAGGCAAGGCCTCATTTGGATACCATAATGTATTTATTCGATGGAGAATTGCATCAGATTGGAATGAATTTGGCTGAGGCAAGGCCTCATTTGGAATCCATAATGCATTTATTCGATGGAGGAATTTGCATCAGATTGGAATTGAATTTGGCTGAGGCAAGGCCTCATTTGGAATCCATAATGCATTTATTCGATGGAGGAATTTTCATCAGATTGTAAGTGAATTTGGCTGAGGCAAGGCCTCATTTGGAATCCATAATGCATTTATTCGATGGAGGAATTGCATCAGATTTGTAATTGAATTTGGCTGAGGCAAGGCCTCATTTGGAATCCATAATGCATTTATTCGATGGAGGAATTGCATCAGATCGGAATTGAATTTGGCTGAGGCAAGGCCTCATTTGAATCCATAATGCATTTATTCGATGGAGGAATTGCATCAGAGATCGGAATTGAATTTGGCTGAGGCAAGGCCTCATTTGGAATCGGTATAAAGCGATTCGGAAATTAAGTTATAAAATAGTTAATAAATGTTTATAGATTATTGTGTTTTTAATTTGTGTGTGTTATCAAGTATTGTTGTTTTATTATTGTTTGAATAAAATAATGAAAAATGCAGAAATTGAGTCATATTTGAAAAGGGCAGTTCGAAACACGCACCTTGGCGAGTGATAATTATCACACCTTTTTTTTTTTTGTGACCTGGACCTGGTATCTAAGTGATCTGATTAAGTGATGATTATAATTGTAGGAGTTTGAATGAGGACACGTAGAAGGTGCAGCGCTGAAATACGAAATAGAACCATGTTTTTAATTTTGTTCCCATTTATTGTGTTCTTTAATATTAATAAATTATAGTTTAAAAAAAACTAAAAACACGCTGTGCCCAGAGATAATCAAACTAAAGTAAAAAATAATTGTAACAT
This sequence comes from Caerostris extrusa, assembly GCA_021605095.1. Taxonomy (NCBI): domain Eukaryota; kingdom Metazoa; phylum Arthropoda; class Arachnida; order Araneae; family Araneidae; genus Caerostris; species Caerostris extrusa. The sequence continues at coordinate 43,780 of BPLR01011397.1, read as the reverse complement.
AAGAATAAAATGACTGACGAAAATGAATGTCACTGTTCTAAAAGCGTGGGGTGCTTTGTATGACATTTTTAAATTAACTCTGCATTTCGGAATGAAACTAGTGAAAAATTATAACGATTGACCCCACGCTTTTAGAACAGTGACATTCAGTTTCTCGTCAGTAATTTTATACTTATTTTAACAATTATTTTTTACTTTTTAGTTTGATTAACTCTAAAAGCGTGTTTTAAACTATAATATTTAAATGAGGTCCCGGTACGGAGGACTGAAACTATAGTTCATACAATAATTTAGTTGTGAATAAAACAAAGGCTAAATGCGAATATGTCGAGACAGCCAGGATTCGAACCGGGAATCTCCTGATCCGTAGTCAGGCGCGTTATCCGTCGTGCCACGTAGGTTTTGAATGTCTTACGTACTTTCATTCTACATGGGTTAAATTGCTCTTCATAAGTTTAAATAAAATCACTCATCCTGGCGATCCTAATCATGATGAGATAATAAACTTATCAAACTATTTTAGTGTCGTCGGTTCTTGATAAGTCTACAACGTTTAAATTAAATCTGATCGCTTAAAGTAGGGCAAAATCGAGCCCAAAGAGTCAGTTACAAACAAACATACAGGTGAAACTAATAAAAGCGTATTAAAAATGGAGATAGAACGAATTAAAGAGAACATTTGCGCTTCTCTTAATGTCTTTCAGTAAAAACATATCTAAAATAGATAATGCGTTGGGAATTGGAATTTTGGGAGGAAAAGAAAATGAAAAATAATGAGCTTTTTGAGCTTAAAATCTGAGCTCATAGAGAAATTAAATGATTTGATTAAAAAAAGGTTGAAGTACAATAAAAAATTGAAGTAAGTAATATGGTGGCTGTAATAGCTTCCAGCGAAGAATACAAATATAAAGGTATTGAGGTAAAATCAAAATTGAAAAGTGTTTAGAAAATTTATATTGTAAATTACAAGGGATGATTCAAGTAAACAGGAGAAGTGGCGCGATAAATTTGTCAACGTAATTTGTGTCTAATATCCATAATGCTTCCTTTAAAAGCGAAAAACGTTGCTAAGTTTCCAAAATTAAATATACAAAATTTTTATGGTGACTATAGCGAATTTTCAGAATTGCGATTCATATTAACAATGATTCATTAACATTCATTCATTAACAATAATTCATTAAAAATGAAAAATTTACATATCTAAAAACCTATTTAAAACGAGTTACTCTAAGTGTAGTATCAGGATTTTCACTTACAGATAAATATTATGACGTAGCCATACAACTGTTAAAAGAAAGATTCGATTGCACAGATATAATTATATCATCACATATGTATTAAATTTTGTTAACAGACCCAGTTAAGTCATGCAGGGCCGGATTTAGGTGAAGGAGGGCTATTTCACTTATCAGGCCCTTTCACCTCCCATTTTTATGTTTGTAAATTATATGAGAGATAATAAAAGTTGCCAAAATAGTTGCTCTTGAATTAGTTCCATATTTTTCACTTTGAGTTAGTGCAACGGCCGTATCCTCACATACAACGTGCTGCATTGCTTCCAATTGAGTAGTACTAGTTGGCACATGCCTATAAGCAGTAATCGGTGTTAGCTGCTTTGCCTTGTAGCTTCTTTTTCTTGGGTTTTTACAAGCTCCACTTTCAAATCTTTTACTCCTTCTTAGATTATAATCTAGAACAAAATATTTGAGTTACTAATTATTGTGCATAAGTAAAAGTTAAGATCTTATCTGGAATTCCGCGAAGTGAAAATATTGTCAGAAAATTTTTTTTTCAATAGTCTACAAACACTTCACTAATGCATTGAACCTACTGAACTCAAAAGGCGAGAATCAAATGATCGTGTACGCTATCCTAAAATAAGAATCTTTTCTAATAACATTAACACGTATTTCATATTATTCAAGTAATACGAATATAACCGAACCGATGTCGGAAATATCAATAGGTCTGTTCCAATCTACACCAATCTGCACTTTATTTATGCAAGAACAAACCAGAGATCAGTATCATAAGACACGTCAATATTTGCCATAGCAATTAGTGAACATATGAACTATATTTGGTGCATTCTAGTATATACAGACAAACAGACCCAATGAGCCGAACGCGTTGATCTTAACCAATACATTTTTATGTTTGTTTATTAGTCATATGTGTAGAATTTCTCCTTATTTTCGATTCAGTATTTACTGTTTTTAGAATAGTGTAATTCTAATTTTGCTAACAATTTGAATGTAGGCCCCTCTTGATCTTGAGGCCCTAGGCTGGAGCCTAGTTAGCCTATAGGAAAATCCGGCCCTGAAATCATGTAATAATGTAATAGGATTGAAAAAATGTATGATGCAATAGAAATTCAAGTAATCATTAGGCGGGGCTTATAGCAATTTATTATTGTGTCTCCAAAATTGCTAGAGAAATTAAATTTAAATTTTTATTGGTAACACAAAGTAGACGAATTATGTGACATTCCTTTTTATTCTTCAGTTTCTGAAGTAAATTGAAGAGAATCATCATTAATATTGCCTAATCCAAAAAATTCTAATGTAAAAATTATTCATTTAGAAATATAAAACTTAAATGCAAGGTTACCCAAATAGCTTCATTATTTGAATACCAAAAGAGATGATTATATTATCTAATGCCGCAGTTCTGTCAGCGCACGCGGGGAGAATCATTTATACCCTCGAAAATTTGAACTTACTGCGAAGAGTACTTTCCACTCAAAGCGAAAGGACAGTAATTGAGCTCTTTTTTAGAACCCTGTCGACATTGCCAACAACTTAGAAGCTCTTGATGCAAAGAAACTGCACCGTATACAGATCTTTATCAAGATAGTCTACTAACAACCTTCTATAAAGTTTTCGAGATGAATCACCTCAAGGAAAATGCAATTTGATTTATCGATACCAGAATGAGGTCTTCCAATTTAAAGAAAATATCGAAAATATTCACAAGCAGACCCAGCATAATGCGGAAAACTATTGATGACAACGATTTGCATGAATATGAAAAAATGGATCACTGCAACTAGGAAACCTATCACTCCCATCTGTGCATGATAAAAACATAGGCTACTGCCCTATTTCTGACTGTAAGAAGTACCAGGGCCGGAATTTCCTATAGGCTAACTAGGCTTCAGCCTAGGGCCTCAAGATCAAGAGGGGCCTACATTCGGTGATAGCAAAATTAGAATTACACTATTCTAAAAACAGTAAACACTAAAACACTGAATCAAAATAAGGAGAAATTCTACACATATGAATAATAAACGAACATAATGAGTAATTTAAAAACTTAAAAATGGGAGATGAAAGGGCTCATAAGTGGAATAGCCTAGGACCTCTTTTCATCTAAATCCGGCTTTGGAAGTACCCTGCTAAGAAGCGTGACGCAAATGAATTCTCCCCTCCCTCGAAGAAGCACGTGGTCAAGCATACCAAAGCTACGTCTCCTACTAAGAAACTGCCTACAAAATCTCCTTCAGCAAATTTAAAGACACAGAAGAAATGGTTTACAACCGACACACCTTCTGCATCTAAAACATCAAGAAGGCCACCTGTTTAGGTGCGAATTGTTGAAAGTAATGTGAGATAAATCTCAAAGTTATTGGAAACACATTCCAAGATCAAGTCGACATGACGATACCGCCAAACTAAGTCAAATGTTTCGCCCGTTTTGAGTAAACTTATTAGGATCTTATCAGTTCTTGATAAATAATAAATTAGACTATTCTCAGGTTCATGCGACCCATGAAAGTCATTCTTAAGGGACTGCCAAACTCGACTCCAGTAAACGAAATTGAGAAAGCTTTAAAAGACAAATTTTCTGGCGTTAAAATCGGGCTATTCAAGACACGTTCAAAAACAACTACGATGCCTGTGTTAATACAAACAACCACTCTTTAAACAACTACTATTCCTATTTAATAGTTATATTTACGAATTATGTTTATTTTATTGTGTTGAAAATGTCGTGTAGTGTTGAGTTAATTCATCGATTTGGAAGGATGTAGCAACTCTCGAGCCACGGTACTTGATAATCCCTGCAAAAGGAATCCATAACGCTTATCTTCCTATCTGATGGGGATTTCTTCAGCTTGGAATTGAATTTGGCTGAGACAAAAACCTCATTTGGAATCGGTATCAACCGATTTGAATACTACTTTTATAAATAGATAATATATTTTAAAGTATTTTATGTGTTATTTGTGTGTGTTGTTATTGTTTGAATAAAAATAATGCAAAGGCAAAAAATGAAGTCCTATTTGAAAGGACTGTATATAAGCCCACATCTCGACCAATGAAATTTGTCATACTACAAGAAGCACCACCACGTTCTGACAGAAAAGTATGTTAAGTGATGGTTAAACTAACTTTATAAACCTAAACTAATCCTTGGACACTATTTTCAGGACATTGATATAATAATTTGGACGCCATACAATTCAAAACGAATTACAGAGCACGTGACTTGATATGGATCAATATATACCTTACACACTCATGTCCATAAATTTAGGATAATTCAGCATCACGCAGAAATTGAACTCTAAAATAAAAATTTCACCTGTAGAAATATCACACATCTTGAAGAAGAATATGCAAATTACAGGAAACCACCAGATGGCGCGGATAGTACGTCACAATGACGAGAGTGTAAGAGGGGTATATAAGGAATGGTGGCAAAAGAAGTAAAAATTTTTCACAAGCGCTTTAAAAGCCTTTCAGTGCAATAACCGCATAGTTATGGCACAAAGGAAGCGTTTGGATGATTTTTTACGTGGTAGAATTATCGGACGACTGGAATGTGGACGTACCCAGCTGGAAGTATCCGAGGAACTTGGAATCGCCCAGAGTGTCATCTCCAGGCTTTGGCAACGATTCCAAGATGATGGGAATGTGAGTAGATGTTACAGCACAGGTCGCCCCGAGTTACGACGCCGAATGAGAACCGGTATTTAGATGTTACTGCCAAAAGAAACAGACGGAGCACAGCATCAGACCTGTCTCGTCAGCTCGCTTCAGCTACCGGTACGACAGTTTCAAGGCAGACCGTGTACAGACGCTTAGGGCACATTGGCCTATATGCTCGTAGGCCTGTCAGATGTGTTCCACTTACCGCAACTCACTGTCGCCTGCGATTAACCTGGAGTAGAGAGCATGCATTGTGGACACCGCAACAGTGGTCTTGTGTGATGTTTTCCGACGAGTCCAGGTTTAGTCTGCAGTCTGATTCTCGCCGGACTTTCATATGGAGAGCGCCAGGTACCCGTTACCACCAAGAGAACACCATTGAACGACACCGTTACGGTGGTGCAGGATGGCTCGTTAGGGAGGAATTATTCTTGTTTCCAGAACTGACCTGCATGTTCAGAGTGTAACGATGACAGGCCACATATATCGGGATGTCATTCTGGAACAATCTGGAACATTCTGGAATCTGGTCATTCTGTCTCTTCTTGTTTCGGGGCGCCATGGGTGCTGAATTTCTGTTTATGGATGACAACGCCCGTCCTCACCGTGCAAACATTGTAGACGAATGCCTTCAATTGGAGGATATCACCCGTATGGATTGGCCAGCATACTCACCGGATTTTAATCCAATAGAGCATGTGTGGGATATGCTTGGCAGACGAATTGCAGCCCGTCAACCCCCCTCCCACCTGTCAACCGGAACTTCGGAGGTCGTTGCTTGATGAGTGGTGTAATATACCCCAAGATCAGATTGATAATTTGATACTCAGCATGCCTAGGTGTTGTAAGGCCTGTATTGCATCGTCCGGGAGACATACTCCATATTAACCATCATACTAACCATGTTATACTGTTTTTGTAAATAGGTTCTTTTTTGAAATTTGCTCCAGGGGGTAAAAATCGCAATTTTTATTAATTATGTCAAACATATAGCATCTTTTTTGCTCTTTTACCTTTTGTTTAATAAATAGACTTATTTGTAAAGTTTATTTCAAAAATCAAATTTGTTTTGCTTCTGTCTCTTTTTTTGCCTGAACTTCATTATCCTTAATTTATGGACATGAGTGTATTTTGCAACATATATTTCATGCCGGTTTGAGACACATATAAATAAAATCGCTTGAAAATCAGCGTTTGTTTTAAATAAAAGTTTTGAAGTGAAAGTTTCTCGTGTTGCACAAGGAGATTAATCTGTTTTAAATAACAACTTATACTGATATTTATTTTTTATTTTATAGCTTCACTTTTTTGGAGACGCCACGGACCTCTAACCAGGACAACATCATGTTCACACTTGATAATAATAATAGTGTCCTACAAAATTGCAGGCAATCTATCCTTCAATAGTTTGTTATGGTCATCAATGTAAAAGCAAATCAAAAGAATTGTTGAAAAATACAAGATTTGGACATAAATTACGTATTTTTAAAGTGATTATATGAAACATAAAATTGTTTAAAAATATCAAGAATAAATTAATAAAATATATAATTTATTTATTTTCTTTCTTAGATAATAAAAAGTTATTTATAATTATTTTTTTAAAGGGTATTTAAACTGTGTCACCATGCCACCAAATTCTTACTTTATATATTTTTTTACTTTTGATTCCACCAACTGTGTATAACAGATTTTTTAAACAAAAATTTAATGAGGTTTTTAAGAGCAATGAATATCTTTTTTAGATCAAACAAAAATATTTTTGAATTAAATTTTTAAACAAATGATTATACAACATTTCTAAAACGCATTATACAAATATATTCATTATTTTGAAACAAAGTTATAAGTCATTATTCAATTTTATTTTTCTAAACACATATTTACATAATAGTTTCGAAAACAATTAGAAATTTAATAAATACTTTTACCACAACAATTATTTTTTTTTTTGTAAAATGAGAACAACAACAAAATAAATAAATAAATACAAGATATTCCTTATTCTTTAATGCTTATGTGAAATAAAAAGCCATAACATCAGAAATCAAATTCCTCATTTTATTTTGTTAAAATTTCAATTCCGCTAACAGGTCCTAATGGCAAATTAATTAATCTTTTAATGCTGTAAATATTGTGTATAATAAAGAAAAAAAACTGTTTTAAATTTATTTTTCCTTGATTTGGCTTTGGAACCAAGTTATAGTAACACACTATCGATCGATTTTTAAAAAAAATTTAATTCGCTAACAGTTAAATTTTTTTTGTAGTCACAAATTAATCAAATCGTCCATGCAGAAAATATTTATTATGAGTTAAGCAAAAACTATTTAAAATTCTTTTTTTTCCTGATGCCAAATTGAAAATAAAGTTATAACATGAGACCAAACGATTCCTCAGTTTATTTTTTTTTTTAAAACTCCAGATTCCGCCGCCAGTTTAGAAAACAATTTTCTAGTGACAGGTGGTAGTTGTTGGCGCTTGGCTAGCAGAGCCTACAACAATTGTCCTTCCGTTCCTTCTACGACAGGAAGAAAGGACATCTTTCTGTGAGTTCCTACATTATAACTGATTAAAGTCGTTGACAGTCACCACCCGGAAAGATGGCTGCCGTGGAAAGAAGCCATTTCCTGTAAAATTGCTTGGTGAATTATTGTGTGATGAATGGCATTGCTTGAAGCTCGTTGTAATAATAAAGGAAGTGAAAAACAATTGTCGATTTGGTGCTTATGTTAAGAGGATAATTCTGTGTTTAATTTTCAGAGATTATTGGAAAGAGTTCGATTTATTGTTTGCGTAATAGGTACATTATCGAAGAAAAGAATAAATTAGGAAAAAATAATTCCATTATATTTTATTTAATTAATTGGACTCGAATTTTGTATAAAGCTGCCAATATTAAAACCATTTTTGATTGAAAATTAAAATTTCCACTTGATTTTTTACGAACGTTTTTGGGAACCACTGTAATATTTTTGTTTGTGAATCTAAAACGTTTAATTATATACTTTTTTAAAATAATAATTTTTTTATATCCCGTTCTGTTATCTACTTTTTGAAAAAATTTTACAGTTAATTTTTTTGACAGAATTTTTAATAAAAAATATAAGATTACTTTTTGTTTTGTTTTTATTATATTTATGTTAAACATATTATGTTAATTATATTATAACATTAATATTTATCCCAAGTGGGCACTGAATGTTGAAAGTTAATAGAAAAATAAAAAAGCAGTTTAACTAAGCAATTTAACTATTTAACTAAGGATGATATTAGATTTTACTCATGGGCAATTTAGAAACGTTTATTGGAATTTTTTTATTTGATGACATTTTTTTTTCAATACATACGGATTGATAAATATTAAAAGTGAGCTTTTACAATTTGTTCATCTAAAAATTGTATTTGACAAATATATAACACAGATATAAAACGTCTTTGCCTGAATTAAGAAAATTTAATAATTCCGCATTCATTCTTTAAATTGGAATTTAAATCTTAAGATAAACATTTAAAAGAATAAATTTAACAAAAATACACTCTTATATTATTCAATTGCAAATAAAAAAAGCGAAAAGTATTTGCAAACATTATGGGAACCTTAATTCTGCTAATTTAAGTGAGTTGCTAATGCTACAAGATGACTAACAATTATTTGTTTTGGGCTATAATTCTAAACAGATTTTTTATGTTCATAATATTTATCCGCCTGAAAATACTATAAAAACTTCTAGCTTCTGAATAAAAAGCTCTATTTTATCGTAATTTTTATATTACACAAAGCAAATTGATTAGGATGGTCAATAATTAACGAAAGTATATTAATTTTTATAAAATTCAAAATTATAAAGGATTAATCAATTTTTTCAATCTAATATTTATGAAAATATATAACTTAATAAAGTAATTTAAATAATATTTAATTTGTGGTTATATTTTTCACATTTTTTAAATTCATAACATATATTATTAAAAATGACTTATTTGAAATTAAGTTTTCTTAAAATATAGCATGTTTGTTTTATAATATATAAAAGATTTATTATTTTTAATTTTGAATAATATTTGTGTTAATATCGCTATTATTTTTAATGTTCAAATAATAATTCATTAATACCATTTATTAATATCATTCGTCAATATAAAAATCAACAGATAATGAGAAATGAATAATATTTGTTACATGTTCAAAAGAAATAATGAAATAAATGGAAATTTTTTTTTTATAATATATATAGATTTGTTACTTTTAATTTTTAAATAATATTGTTTTTAACATTGTTTAACAATATGTTACTTTTAATGTTCAAATATTAATTTATTAATACCAATTATGACTTTCTTCCAACATAAAATCAACAGATAATAAACAATGAATAATATATATTATACAAAAGAAATAATGAAATAAATGAATTAAAAAATTTTATAATATATAAAGATTTATTATTTTTTTAATTTTTAAATTTTGTTAACATATTGTTTTTAATGTTCAAATAATAATTAATTAATACCATTTATGACTTGCGTCCAAAATAAAATCAACAGATAATAAGCAAGGAATAATATGTTGTTACATGTTCAAAAGAAATAATGAAATAAATGGAAATTTTTTTTATAATATATATAGATTTATTATTTTTAATTTTTAAATAATATTGTTTTTAACATTGTTTAACAATATGTTTACTTTTAATGTTCAAATATTAATTTATTAATACCAATTATGACTTTCTTCCAACATAAAATCAACAGATAATAAACAATGAATAATATATATTGTACAAAAGAAATAATGAAATAAATGAATTAAAAAAAGCTTTTATAATATATAAAGATTTATTATTTTTAATTTTAAATTTTGTTAACATATTGTTTTAATGTTCAAATAATAATTCATTAATACCATTTATGACTTTGCCCAAAATAAAATCAACAGATAATAAGCAATAAATAATATGTTGTTACATGCACAAAAGAAATAATGAAATAAATGAAAAAATTTTTATAATATATAAAGACTTATTATTTTAATTTTTAAATAATGTTGTTTTTAATATTGTTAATATATTATTTTTAATGTTCAAATAATAACTCATTAATATCATTTATGGTTGCGCCCAATATTAAAATCAACAGATAATAAGCATGGAATAATATGCTGTTACATGTACAAAGGAAAACCCAATGCTTTCATTTCTATAATCTTAATATGAATTATTATATGTGTGGAAATTTTTTATTTGGTAAGTATTCAGAAAAAATTCTAATTTTGCTAGATTTAACTGTAAATTACCTGAATTCAGATTTTAGTTTAAATCAATGTTCTATTTATAGTTTCCTTGAAATTTGACAGACCGAGAATACTGGGTGACTGGTTCTAGGTTATTTTTAACAGGCTGATTGATGCATAATGACTTTTTTTCCTTTATGGCGCACCTCTCTTTTGAAGTCATTTACTAGTTGATGCACTTTAAAATATTGCAGACATTTGAGATTTTTGTATTGCATTGATTTTATGGAAGTTTTTATATCCTTATTATTTCTAGAAGCTCCAATCTCAGGAGGGGGTGGAATTGCATCCCTCCTCTTTTCTGAAATTCTCCCCAATTTTGTATTAACATTAATTTTGTCTAGTCATAAATACGAAGTTCCTCTTTTACCTTAGTGGTAATGTGTGAGTCTACAAACAATGACAGAGGGCCAAAATTGGCATTGAAGACAAAAAAATTGACATGCCAAAGTGGTTAAGATCTTAGAATATTCGTAGACTTAGTGGTTACGATTGTGTTTGATACTTTTATAGCTATAAACCTGCAGTTATATCGCCACTTGGGAGATTTGTCACTTGGCAGTTATATCGCCACTTGGAAGTTGTATGGCCATTTGATAGTTATATTGCCTTCTTACCAGAAACATTTATTTTCCTTTTGTAGAACAATTCAACTCGTGATTCTAAACTTTTAAAGTAAAACGTCAAGGAAAGTAAACATTGATTTTATGTAAGTTTTGATGTGGTTATTTTTAAGGAATCTCCAACCTTTGGGGGATAATTGCATCCACCCTCCCCTTTCCTGAATTTCTCCTCAGTTTTGTATTGAGATCAATAGTTTTGTCTGGTCCTACATGTCAAGTTCCACTCTGAGCTCTATGGTAATGAAACAGGCCCTCTACAACAATGGCCAGCAGGCCAAAACTAGCTTTGAAGACAAAGAACTTGGCATGCCAAAATGGTTAATAACTTAAAGTGTTTGTAGAATTAGCGATTTCAATGGTTACCATAGTGACTGGAAACCATTACAACTATCAAACTTTATTGAACATGCAGTCATATCGCTACTTGGAAGATTCGTCAGTTAGCAACTACTATATCGCCACTTGGAAGCTGTATGGCCACTTGGTAGTTTTATCATATTCTTACCAGAAACATATATTTTCCTTCTGTAGAACAATTCAACTCATGATTCTAAACTTTTAAATTAAAACAGAATATTTAACAATTGAAAATTTTTTTGCATCGTCCACGCGCTATAGTATTTTTCAGTGGACTGTATATTTAGGGTGCACTCTTCACAAATAATCACTCACAATGCAAATAAAACAAACATATTATTATTACACTGTTCTTAATGGCCATAGCTACTCGCGGCCATGTTTTTTCAGTTTTGCAAATCACATACAGCATTGACACTAACTTTTTTCGCCGCTATGGTGTCCACATGTGTAGGCGCGAAACGTACATTAAAAAAAATAATCGTCTAAATTTTCTTTTGCGTTCCCGAATCTAAATATCCATTTTAAACTAAAAAGTTTTACATTTATTAAAAAAATGCATTAATATGTATTTACATTAAAAACAGTTATGTTTTGCACGTTAAAAAAATCACCTGCTTTGAATTTACATTGACTTTTGATTTTAATTGACAAATTATGTTAAATTTTTATGTTAATAAAAAGAAAAACGTTATACTTTGATAATAAAAACGCGACCTCTTTTTCTTTTTTGAAAACAAAAATTATTCAGTGCATTCTCACACAATAATCTGAAAGAAATGAAAGATACAGTAAAATGATTGTGTTTTTTTATATGTATCTGTATATCTACTTATGTTGTAAAATATAATAAATAAAAAGTCGTAAATAAGACGCTTTGAAACTTGAATTTATAAAATTATTTTTTAAAAATCACCATATTCGCATTAAACACAAATAAGTAAGATAACAAAGAATAATACGAAAATAAAAATTGAAAATATTGTTAAAAATTATCCTAATGAGAAAGTGTAGCTTCGTGCATTGCATTGGCAGCAATTTGTAATTTGCAGGCAATTTCTTCCTTCCTTTCTTTTTCTTTTTTTTTTCGTTAACAAATTTATGACTGCAATAAAACCACATTCCACTAAATTTGAAAAAGTAATGCTATTAAAACTTTTGTATTACAGCCCATAATGCAAGATTAGCAATAAGTATCTGTTTCTGCTGCCAGAATTGTTGATAATCGTCTTTGAATCGTTGACGAATATTTTTTGCCAAATGTTTTTATGCTGCTTGATGACCAATTGGCTGGCTCTCTGGCCTTTGGTACCACAGGATTCAACGGCATGGATGTTTATTAGTGGTTTGGAATCCATGTTAAACTGTAGGTCTCAGTCTAATCAGCCTTAAGTGTGCACACAGTGACAGTAAAGTGACAAACCAAACCAAATGCTTTTATCTCTTCACTTATCCATTAACCCCTTATTTTTATTAAACGCCTCCACCAAAATATGCTTATCACCTGCCCTATCCGGATCATTCCACTGTTTTCTGGGGACAGTATCGTCTTCTACGGGAACCAGTGAGTAAACAATCAACTGTTTCATTATTTACTTTTAATCTTCTATTAAATTTATTCACAAACTCTCAGTCAAATCTATTATCCCAGTATCACACTTTACCTTTCACCGGTTTCATACCTGTTTTGAGATTTAACTTAATCTGTTATGCTGGTCGCATCATCTCACATTACGTAACGTGACCTTGGTAAATAACGGATAACGGTCAACCAGGAAGTATTAAAAACCGCGGAAATAAATAGAGCCGATGCGTTAGGAATAAAACGTGAGAAGAAATATTATACTTGGAAGGATGAAATTACTAGCATACCAATGTTTAAAAACATAATTATAATTTCAAACTACTTCATAAAATGAATAAAAAAATAATGTTATATTTATTTTCGTTTGCAAGAGCGGCAATGCATTCTTATCTAAGACGCATGAATTATTTAGTATAATGGTACGTATTGGAACAATCGACAACCAGATTGTTTATATAGATTAAATAAATTGAAACTGATTAAGTTGAATGAAATCTGGAAATAATAATCTTAAAATATTACTTATATTCTAATGAATATTAAGACATAACTACTTATTAATTAACTCGACTTTATATTTAATCTCGCATAAAAGTTACTTCTTATCCCCTAATAGATCTAACTACAGATTAAAATGAGAATAAATATATATATATATAAAATTAGAAAAGAGACCTGCTAATTAATATGTTAGTAATAACGGTTGATATTGACACTTATTTAACTTGATAACGATATTAATTCCTGTAAATTAATATTTCCAGCAAATTAACGTTCATGTTAATTTCACTAAATAATTAATTCAATTAATTATTTGTTTAATTACTTAATTTAATTTGATCAGACTCATTGTTATGTATGGTTACTGCATATTTTATTCTTTTAGTGTAAATATTGCCCTTTTGATTAATCATGATAGTAATTAGTAGCAATTTTAACAGAAAATTAATAATTTCTAATACTATTTAAATTAATCAAAAAAAAAATTTATTGTATTGATATTTTTTACTATATTAAATATTAATCTTACAAAAATGTTAATAACTTTAATACCACAATATTACTAATATTAATACCACAATATTACCAATATTATAACCACAAAAAAATTAAAATATATATTTTACAATATTAATAAAATATAATTCAAAAACATTAATATAACTTTATATAGACATCTATTAAAACATTTCAGGTATAAAATTTTTGTATCAATATAATTTACAATTTAAAATTTTTTTGTATATTAAAATAATTTAAAAAATATAATGGTTGTATATATGAAGTTAGAATTTTGTAATTTTGCCAATCTAAATTAGTTTTAAATTACAAGTTCGATGTTTACAAAAATTTGCACAAACTTTAACCGAATTTCTACAACAAAGCCTGTAAAATGTCCTTTTTTTTGTGATTTATATATGATTTTTAAATAGCAATTTTTTTGTGACATAAAATTGTCTTCTGTAGGTACAGCTTGTCCACTGACAGTTAGTTTCCATTCGGTTATGTTTACTTTACAAGATTCATTAAAATTTTATAAAAATAATAAAACGATTCTAAATGAGAATGTAAATATCTGCCCTGATTACTTCTAATTTTTCTATTATTAATTACTAATTACCCTTTCTTTCTGATAAAACACAACGATGGATTTTTGACAGTCATCATACTGCCACTTGTCAGCCATCATACTTACACTTGTCACCCTATCTCAAGTTGACCACCTGACCGCCTACAACCTAATTACTTCTTTTTTAATAAATGCTTGACAATTTTGTGATAAATTCAAGACTGCCTTTTCGACATCGACGGAATATATCCAGCCATTAACATACAACCATAATACCATTTGACAATTATATCTCCATATGACATTTATATAAAACTAGTTGTTTTTTTTACGAAAAATATAAGTACTGGTTAACGCTTCAAGATATATATTTATAAATAAACTGAATATGCTATTGTAGAATACGTTGCATTCGTTAAGTTTTTAATTGAATTTAATTTTAAAAAATTAATACTTGCCATTACTTTTAAAATTGTGATTTGAGAGTTTAATGTTAGAATGTAATACTTTTATTTTACTCTACGATGCAAATTAAGATATTGCTTAAAAAGATATTAAAAGATATTGCATTAATTTTGGTGCCAATAAATGGCGGAAACTCCAAAAATATTAAAACAACAATTAAACTAAAGGTGGGTTTCTATCATACACTAAAATTTTATGGCATAGTAGAACACTAGCCAATCACTGAGTGAGAAAACTTCTAATTGGCTGGTACTCTACTATATTCAAGTTTAGTGTCCGGGGAAATCCACCTTTAAGGTCAAATCAGAAGAAACCAAAATATGATAGATCAAAATTTGATTATTTATTTATGTAGGGTGCAGGATGGGCACCACATTGTAACTGGGTGTGGTTGGGTTGAGATATCTGAGACACAGGCTGGAGAAACCTCAGCTTTATTTACACACACGCACAAACACCACACAAATACTATTAGAGACATACAATATTCAGCACATTTAATTCAGATAATTGTAGGATCGTGGAAGGATTCTATTTCTAAGCCAAAAACTTTATACTTCGGCTACGCGCAGGATGTGCGAAATATACTTCAACTCGGGTGATAGTCTGTAGGCCAACTAATACGCAGGATACACTAAATATAATTACTCTCGAGATGAGAGACTATAAACTAAACGTTTCTCAACGGAATCGCATGGTTGCGGCACTTCCTCTCGGATGAGAGTCTTGTGGTCGACTGACCATTTCTCTTGAACCACAAAAGGGGCCTCTCTTGCCAGTGTACAGGAGGAAGCACAGTTACATTTATTTATTCTTGTAAATTCAGCCTTTGTTTTTTTCACAAAGTAAAAAGTTGAATAATTTATTCAATTACCAAAAAGCATTACGTATCATTCTTAAAGGGGTTTAAATGTAGAATCTATTACAGCAGACATTAATTCTGGATAGTTATTCGACAAAGCGTTATTAACAATTACAAAAATATTAAGAATAAAGATGTCATATTAGAATTAACCATTTCTTAAAATAGTCACCATATTTGGTTGCAAAAATTTGGCATCAGAATGCCTTTATGTATCTTACTTTAGTTATTCATATTTAAAGTAATTATTTTACAATAAATACTATTTTATTAATACAATCATTTTATTTTTTCCTTTTTAACCTGATTTATCTGAATCTCACAAAGAATGCATTCTTCACAAACTTTGGACGGCCTTAACCATCAATGCATAATTCCCTCAGAATTTTTTAAAAAATTTTTAATTAAGTTAAATTAATATTATAGTTTAGAAAATTGAATATTTTTGGATTTAAAAATATTTATAATGTTTTGTAAATAAACAAATTCCCAAAATATGGTATAGTTAAGGATATTTCAAGAAAATCCTAATTGATTAATGGAGATTACTGCATAAATATTTCGTAAAAAAAAAAATAAAATATAATAACCCGATTAAAATTTAATTACTCCTAAAAACGTTATTATGTTGCCTTTTTATTAACAAACAAGGATAAAAAATAAAGATTAAAAAAAAGGTCCTCAATTCAAATTCTTTCACATGTCCGATTATAACTTCGTTATAAAAATTCAAAACACAAAATGAGCTTAAATATCCTTTTTTCTGTTCTGACGAAATTTACATTCGAAGAAAGATTTTCCATCGTTTTCATTCAACACATTTAGACATGTAGTCACGCACAAACTTAAGCCTTTTTTTTATTATTATCAACGCCATTATGAACCAAACAGACAATACAGAAATGTAAATGAATCCTTTTCACGAGAACAACGTTTAGTAGCATTTATTTTTTGTCTCATTTTTGGTCGTGTATTGAAATGGACGACAGTATAACTTTTAAGTGGCTTATATTTCCAAAATGGCTCTTTCTATCTTAACAAGCAATTGAAGTATTGCGTTGAAGTTTGAAGAGAATACAAAAAAGGATCTTTGCGGGTTCATTATGAAATCCATCAACCGTTTTTTCAGAATTTCTCAATGGCGAAAGTAGATCACTCTCATTATGTTTTGCCCTGAAGATACTTGATAAACCTTCGATATGTGTCCTTTTCAATACTCTTTCTTCTTTTCTGTGTACGTGATCGTAAAATAGCAATCTCGAATCTTCTAGAAAGCAATCATTTGCAGTAGTATTCAATGGATACCCTTTAATGATATTCAAAGGCTTCATTATAATGCAGTTTATTTTATATCCATTGAATATCACACAAATGATAATTAGAAATATAAAGTTGCACACGTAATAATCGAGTTACTTTGTTTGGCAATAATTAATAGAATCAATTTAGTTAACCACTATTCTTACGAAACTTTGTAGCATTGACTTGCATAAATTACCAATCATATTTTTCTTTCTCTTCAATAGTTATAATAATTGACTTAATAATTTAATTATATCATTATGAGTTCAAGGTTCAGTCAATAAGCAATCAAGATTTATTATTTGATTGTTCGTGTAATAACTGTAGCACTTTAAATAGTATTATCATTCTGATGTAAATAAGCCATTTAAAAAAGATAATTTTTCATTAATAAATTATTCAAAATTAAAGCATGTATGGTTAAATATGAATGTACTAGAAAATTAATTATCTTCATAATTTTTTTAAATATGTAGGAATGATAGCCTTCAATGAGGCATGTTTAAAATTAAAATAAATAATTTAAGTAAAATTTATCCGAAAATAATTGTTATAATAAATGAATGAATATAATCTGAAAATAAATGCAATAGTAAATAAATCTAATAATTATGCAAATCAATGTACTAAAAAACCTGAAAATAAATGTAATAACGATGCAAAGAAATGTACTATAATCTGAAAATAAATGTAATAATGATGTAAATAAATTTATATAATATGAAAATAACTGTAACAGTAAATACATGCACAATAATGTAAATAAATGTAATATAATCTGAAAAAATAAATTGTATATTGTTTATCCCTAACTTTTTTTATCCTTAACTCATAAAACATTTTCAAATGAATTAAGATAATTTTAAAAATAAATAAAATGATCAATTTTCAAAAATTGTTTTGTAAAGTCATTACTAAATACTTTAAAATTGATATTTCAAGAATCAAAGTAGTCATGGAAGAAAAATAAAATTTACTAGGAAAATAAAATTTACTAGGAAAATAAAATTACTTAGTTATAAATATTTTTTTTAAATTATTAAAAATTAATGGATAAAATTAAAAAATTCAATAAAAAATAGGAAATTTATTTTCATTAATCAAAGTTGAATAACTTGTAAAAGATAACATTAGGTTTACTGAAAATTTATATTATTATTTTATCAAACTTTGTGAAACATTTTAATCTGTACTAAAATTTTTATTATTAAAAAAAAAAAAAATTATTTAAACTCCGAATTTTTTTCTGACGAAAATAACTGTTTTTGTATTTGACATTTTAAAGATAATAGAAAACATAAAACATTTTGCATTGTATAATTTTAATTTAAAAAAATTGTGCTTTATAATTTCAATTTAAAAAACTGGCTTTTATAATTTCAATCAATATCTAATGAAAAAAAAAATCATAATTTAAAATTGAATTTATTTCTTTGCGAAAAGAGAAATAGTTGACAAAAATAATTTAATCCATCCCCTTACTTCCTAATGGTATGCAAAATTTTACTTCATTTTGATAAGCAATTTAAACTTTTAGTATTGATTTGATTCATTTGTAAAATGATATTAACTTTTTATGCATTTTTTCCTTAAAAACCATTTTATTCTCAACTCTTATAAAAACATGTACAAGTGAACTGATAATTTTTTTTTATTTATGAATGCCTTAGATTGTATACCTTGCTCAGCTATTTTCTTAATATTTATCATTAAATTAACCTATTTTATGAGCAACAGACGCAGTTTGAAACTCCTGAAAAGAAACCTCTAAGGAACTCAGATCTGAATGTAAAACAACACTGTTTATTCTCATGCATTGCAGTTTGACCTTGAAAAAGAAATAAAAAATCTTAGGTTGTGAGCACGACGGGTAGGTGAATTGATATCGAGAAAACGATTTTTTCCCCAATTCTTGATACACGAAAATTCAGAGGTGTGACCATGCTTCCTCCTGCGCACTGGCAAGAGCGTCATCTCCTGTGTTGGAGAAATGGTCAGTCGGCCTCAATACTCTCTCATCCGAGAAGAAGTATAGCGTAGTCTGAACTTCTGCTGAGAAACGTTTAGTTTCTTATCAAACTTATAAACGTTTAGTCTCTTATCTTAGAAAATAAAATTAGCGCAGCCCTGCGCATTAGTTGGTCTACAGACTCTCCCCAGAGAGGAAGAATATATTTCTAGCACCCTGCGCTTAGCCGATTATCATGTTTTCTGCTTAAAAGTGGAATCCTTCTTAACCTATAATTATATGCCTTTAAATGTGTTAAATATTGTATGTTCTAACTGTATGTGTGAGGTGTTTGTGCGTGTGTCAATAAAGCTGTAAATTTTCCAACTGTGACTCAAGTATTTCAACCCAACCACACCCAGTTACAATCTGGTTGCCCCAACCTGCACGCTACAGAGGGAGTTATGTACAGACCTGAGAAACGGGGATTTCATGGGCTTTTAGATCTTCGATGTTACGTAGTTTAAAAGGTTGAAAAGACAAACGCTGTTTCAAACGATAATTTCATCCATTTTGATTTTCGATTGTAATTGAATTTGTTTTTCGAAATTTTTTTATCTATATAATTTTATCTGAATGACCGAGTGGCTAGCGCTCTGGCGCTCGGTACCACAGGTTTCGGGTTCGAGTCCCATTGGTGCCATGGATGTTGTAGTGGTTCGGAATCCACTTTAAACCATAGGTCCCGGTCCTAATAGGATCGTAGAGCGTTGCGGGGGCTTTGCTACTCCGCGTCCGTGTCTTCAAGTTACACGCGCTCCCTGGATAATGCAAAGTGAGTAACGTCTGTGCAGCGTTTGCCTTAAGGCATCCAAGACCAAGCTGTCTAAGTGTTTGCCAACTGCATTAGAACAAATATATATATATATATATATATTTTGATGATGAATCAGAATCATTTATTCATCATGGAGGAAGAGTTGGACAACTTGTGTCCACTTCGAAAGTACATCCCCAAGTGCGAATACTTTTCCTCAAATACAATGGACGGAGAATGGAGTAGTTGCAGATAATTCGTGACCATCCTGAACGTACATCAGTATTATAATTTTGTGAAAAAGATTTTTTTCTTAACAAGTCGAGAAATAAAGTATTAAACATTCTTAAAAGAACTGGTAGACTTGTAACTTTCCTGTTCTTTTAAGAATGTTTAATCTGCAGATCAACAGCCTTTCACTCTTTAGTTCCGCTTCAAGGAGGACATCTCTTTTAAACGGGTTTAGATCGTATTATGGGTAATTTGAACCCGAACAACTCCAGTGATTTCAGCCTTCATTTGTTTTTTTCCTCCAACCTTTCTATCAATGTTGGGACTACAAATCTTGCTCTTGCTTTTATATTAAAAATGACTTTCAAAGAAAGTCATTTTTCTTATATATATATATAATGAAATGATTCTTATATATATATAATGAAATGAAAAATGACTTTCAAAGAAAGTCATTTTTCTCATACTTTTTACATTTATTGCTTGTGCTTATTTCGGTATTTATTAACTTGTTTAATTATATAAATATTTATTTTTTCATTATTTAATTTAAATTTATTTACTTTTTTTTTTGGATTGATTATCTTCCTAATTTGTTCTAGGTTTGTTGTCTTGTCTTCCTAATTTGTTTGTTTGTTGATGTGTTCTAGGTTTGTTTATGTCGGCTTTCTGATTCCAGTGTTTGAAGTATTTGGTGATCCATCGACCAGAAAAAGGAAAATAGTGGTGAATGATTTTCGGCGAATTGCTAATTCTTGTATAATCAACACATCTCTTTGACACTTGGCTTCTGATAGATGCAAGGTACATCACAGTTCCAGGTATGTAAAACGATGGACTTCAGGAGAAGTAAGTGTTATTTCATGCATACCTTATTTAAGGTGGAGGTCGGCTTTAGAGGGGATTAACACTAACCCTACAGGACATGGTTAGCCAACCTATAGGGTCAGTCAACACATCTCTTTGACACTGGCTTCTGATAGGTGGAAGGTGCATCTCAGTTCTAGTTGTGTAAATCTGTTGGACTTTCGGTGTAGAAGCAGCTATTTAAGTGTTATTTCAAGGGTACTTCATCATTTAGGGTGGAGATCATCTCTAGAGAGGATTAACACTTACCCTATAGATACTGGTTAGTCTTTTTTTACCAAGAACTTGCTTTTCCTTGTTGGGCTAAATGGTCAGTAGGGCTGTTTGGAACTTGAACTTATATGATAATTATTTAAGAATACTTCTTCAGATTCTTCCAATTAATCTCCGACGAAGGTATACCTTAGTTCCAGGTGGATAAATCAGTTGAACTTTCAGGAATAGAAGGGGCTATTTAAGTTTTATTTCATGGGTACCTCATTTAGGGTGGAGATCGTCTATAGAAGGGGGGGGGAATAACACTGACTCTTAAGATCATGCTTAACATTTTTTTTGCCAAAAATCTGCTTTTCCTTGTTGAGCTCAATGGTGTGCTGTGCTGTCTGGGCCTTGAACATATATGATTATTATTTAAGAATACTTCTTCAAATTCTTCCAATTACTGGCGAAACCCTCAATTCCCAAAACATTTTTCATAGTTAGAGGTTCCAAAACTTTAAAATATTTTATTCCATTAATATCTGAGAATCCAAAATCTAATATACAAATCTCATTTTGCTATTGAGAAAGAATTTTGTGGCAATGATGGGAAGTCTCAAATCGATAAAAAACTGAAATCTTGATTCCTTTTATGCTTTATAACCAAAGTAATTACTACCCCAGGGATGGCCAATCCAAATGATCTTGCGGGCCACTTTGGAAATGCATCATAACTCCACGTGCCTCATGTAAAATTATATATCCCTATATTATATTTAAAACCCACTATAGACTTTTGGAGTGAAAAATTGGAACATAATGAGTTATTATAGTGTTTACTATCATTCTTACATGTAAACATAGATAATATAATAATAATGATACTAAACAAACATTATAAAGAAAAAAAAAAAAAAATATGAAACATAAAAAAAAAATGAAAATATAAAAATATATAAATGTAAATGAAATAAAAAATGCTTATTTTACTAGTGCGATATTTGCTTGCGCAAGAATATAATTTTAAAATCAAAGTTAATTTTTCTCATCATTTCGACAGTTAATTTTTGAATATATGGATGCACACATAATGTATTTTTTTCAGTACATTGGTTTTCACTACTTTGGTCATTATAAAATAAATATACTGTAAAAGTCTACGGGTCAGAAAAGTCTTCAAGGCGGGCAGCGGGTTGGCCACCCCTGTACTACTCACTGACACATTTCTCAATCAGCGAACATGAATCATAGATGTCACTTCATAGATTTTTAATTTTACTTCGAGTAATCATTTCTGAAAGGGAACAGGTTGTTTTGCTCCGAATATGAAATTTATGGAGAATTATCTAAATAGAACGTCATGCCAGCTCGATGAATTACTATTAAAAATTGCGTAGAAATTAGCGAAACTAAACTCCTAATTTTGACTTTCGCTTCAACAGATTTACGATCAAGCGTGAAAGCTGGTTACCTGAATTTCTAACTTTTACCTAATCTTGTGTGATGTTTTAACTGTCAAAATTTGATCATTCAAAACCTGTGTGCTGTAGTAAGAAAACTTGCACCAGCACATACTACTGTGTCCAAAAAGTAAGACCATATATACACTCATATTATTTCCTTTCGACAAAAATTGTTTTGTTTCAATGCCAAATGAACAAAAAATGTTAGACGCATTTTAATATACTCTTGTGCCATAAAGTAAGACCGATTTTCAATTTAAAAATTCCGAGACTTATGCAATTTCAATTTTTTTTTTTATATTTTGGGTTGCTGGCACTGTCCTTGACGTCTGTGTGAATTTTCACGTCAAAACATTCATTGGTGTTTGAGTTACGCTTGGCTTTGTGAGACACCAAAACAGATTCCGGCGATTTTTAAATGTCTGAATTAATTGAGCAAAGGACTTGCATTCAATTTTGTTTGCGGAAACGTACAGAATGTTGCAGAAGGAATTCGGTGAGCATTCCTATATCGGAAAGAAATGTTTAGAAGTGTTTTAAACAGTTCAAAGAAGGCAGTGAACGCGTTGAAGACGAAAAGCCCTCTGGTAGACCATCAACCTCAACCGACCAAGCTCACGTCCAAAAAATTAAAGATTTGGTGCTTGCAAACCGTCGATTTACAATTAGAGACCTTGCTGTTGATGTTGGAATTTCAAAAGGATCGGTAAATTCTATTTTGGGCCTCAAACGCTTCAAATCTCGATTGGTACCGAAAACACTGAATGCACCAGCTCACACTGCATTGATTCTTCGTGACTTTTCCGCCAAAACTGAAACCCATATCCTTCTACAACCACCGTATGCCCACCGTGTGATATCTGGCTATTCCCTATACTCAAAAGACCATTCCGAGGACACCGTTTCGAGTAGATTGAAAAGGTTCAACGTGAATTGCTGCTCGCTTCGAAGGCCATCCCTGCCGATGACTTTTTAGCATGCATTGAGCATTGGGAAAAAAGTTAGCAGCAATGCATTGTGTCCGGAGGGGATTACTTTGAAGGCGATAAAATAAATTTGGAAGAATAAATCAAGAGTTTTTGAAAAAAAAAATTGGTTTTACTTTTTGGTCGCAGTAGTATATTCAGGTTGCATAAACAAACCAAAGGTGAGGGAATTGCCTTGGAAAAACTCATCCAATCCTCAGGGACAGACAGAGAAAGGATATTTGGTTAAGAATTGTTGCAACATTTAAAACCAAACATTAAGTTCCTATAATTAAATCCTTCATTTCTCAAGCGAGTCAAACAACAACAGTTAACTTGTTACATCGATTACAGTTAATTACCACTATTGTGTCAATTTCCACTTCAACTGCTGTTCCTGGACTTTTCGAAAAATAGTAAACCTGCGATGCATGCTATTAAATTGAATTAATTATTAATAATTGCAGAAAACTTTAAACGTTTTTAAAAACGCTCTGGCTAGCGCTCTGGCGTTCGGTACCACAGGTATCGGGTTCAAATCCCGGCTTTGCCCATGGGTGTTGTAGTGATTCGGAATCCACTTTAAACCGTAGGTCCCGATCCTAATAGGATCGTAGAGCGTTGCGGGGGCATTGTTACTCCGCGTCCGTGGCTTACCATCAAGTTACACGCGCCCCCCTGGGTAATGCAAAGTGAGTAACGTCTGTGCAGCGCTTGCCTTAAGGCATCCAAGACGTCCATGTCTAAGTGCCAGCTGCATTAGAACAAAAAAATGTTGGCAAGCAATACAAACACTAATCCCCGATGGACATCAAAGAACATCTAATGAAGTCAGTAATGTAATTTTAGGACGAAATGATTACAGACGACGAGGGAACATAATAATATTCTTCGTCTATCAAAATTTAATTTTTATATTTCACGACGCCAACGGCTATACCATGCTGAATATATCGGTTCTCGTTAGATCACCGAAGTAAAGCATCATTGGTACTTGGTGGGGTACTTGGGTGGGTGACCGCCTGGGAACACCACGTGCCGTTGGCATTCACAAATTTGGGACCTGAATGGCCGAGTGTCAGGCGCTCGGTGCCACAGGTTCGGGTTCGAATCCCGGCGGTGCCATGGATGTTTGTAGTGGTTCAGAATCCACTTTAAGCCGTAGGTCCCGGTCTCCTATCTCTGTAAGAGCATCACGGAGCAAAAGTCAGCCTTCTACCTACGGGTGCTCCATCACAACAGAAGCTGCTTCCTTCCCCTTCAATCATGAGTACATGTGGGCTCGTGGGCTTGGCCAGCCAAGTGGGATAAGAAACAACAACAACATATTTCAAGACGAACAGTTGAAAAAATAAAATTAATAATATTATAATAATTAATATGTATATTAATACTTCTCATATGCTTGCCAATAAATGACAAAAAAATTGATTAAATTTTTTGAAATACCACTCCTGTAAAATCCTGTATTGAAATTTATTGACGCTTGTGATTATATCGTAAGTAAATACATTTTATTTCTATTTCTTCTAGTTTTATGCATAAATTTGTAATGAGTTTGAATACCTTATATTTTAAGTTTTCGTGTTAGTGGCTGGAATTTAGTGTTAAAATAGCTGAACTTCCATTGGATCTATGTTTTACTTTATGAATCTACGAATAATTGCTTAGTCTTATTTAGAAACCCCGTGAAAAGTTTCATGTATTAGTTATTATCTACTGTAACCGTGCTTTCTCCTACACATTGACAAGAAATGGTCAGTAGGCCTCGCAACTCTCACCCGAGAAGTATTACAGCGCAAGCATGCGCTTTCGCTGAGAACCGCTTAGTTGGTCTACAGTCTCTCCCTAAGAGAAATATATAAAGCGCAACCCTGCGTATTAGTTGGCCTACAAATTCTCACCCGGAGACGAAGTAAATTTCAAGCCTCCTGTGCATAGCTGAGTACCGGATTTTTGGTTTAGAAGTGGAACCAAGTATCTATAATTATATGTCTTTAAATGTGTTAAATATTGTATGTCTTTAATTGTATGTATATGGTGTTTGTGTGTGCGTATAAATAAAACTGCGAGTTCTCCAACCTGTGCTTCAAGTAGCTCAACCCAACCACACCCAGTTACAATCCAGTTGCCCAACCTGCACACTACACTACACTACACGAAGACAAAATGTAATAATTTTTGTATAGCAGTGGAATTCTAATTAAAATTACATTACTAACAATTTTTTCTATGATCATACAGTTTAGTTAAATACTGTCGAATGTAGAAAATTCATATAAAAATAATGCAATGAATTTTAAAATGATTTTAAAGAATAAATAAGCAGAATAATACTCAAATAAAATTGGTGAGTATTGTTTTGAAAAAAAAAAAATTATGACTGCAAAATTGAGAACAATGTATTTCTGTTACCTCGCTTAAAGGGTCTATTTTTTGTTCACTGTAATTTTAATATGAATAATAATAAAAAGTTAATATGAATATTTCTTGCATATATGAGAATATTATATTTAAATTTTCTAGATATGAAAACTAATGCATTTTATTTCACAAATATCTGAATTACTTTTTTTTGAAAATATTTTTTTTTTCATTGTACACAAGTAACATATTAATATTTTACTATACAAATTTTAAAACATATTTTATTTATCAATACCATTTTCCACGTTTACTAGCCCAAAGTGGCTATAATGTACATATTCAGATGGTTATGTTTTAAGAAATCAGTTGAATTACTTTTAAAAATATGACATGTTGAAATGAATTTTCACATAATATTTATAATATTCTTAAACTGTTTTTTTTTTTATTTTCTTTTAAAACAAAATAATGTATGTGATGAATTAATGTCCATGCTATTAAAAATGCATTTGTGAAATATTATTTAGTGAAAAACCACAAAACGTTTTAAAAATTGAATGTCATTTATTTAGAAAAGTGAACTTCTTTTTTTTTGAAAACGGTTTGTTGAAAATAGCATATAAATTAACATACAATAACGATACATAATAACATTGAAAAGTTTCATAGGCAGTGATAATCAAAATAATAACTTAATAGTTTCGGAAGAAAGAAAATAAAAATAAAAATAAAATAATTTCAAAAATAAATTTGTTCCACAATTTAAAAGATATTACAAATTTCTATTATATTAGTCATTAAAGTTATGAAATTTGGTTTACAAGATTAGTAAATAAGAGGTAAAACTTCATTCGATTTAATTATGTAGCTTAAAAAAGAATTTATATAAGTGATACATTGTAAGTGGTAACTAAAAACTAAAGTGGTATTGTAAGTGGTTACGTAATTACATTGTAAGTGGTGAATAAAAAAAATATTGTACATATAAAGTTATATGTGAATTAAAAAGTGATATTAAAATGTTATGTTAAATAGAATAAACAATCACGCGATGTTATTTTTTTTTTTTTTTTAAAAAGAGAAATTAAACAATCTTCAGCCTAGCAATTGTTTGGTATCCAAACATAATCATAAAATCTTATGCATGACTTCATTTAATTAAAAAATAAAAAAAAAAACAGAATGCAAATATTGATGCAAATTCCACATTTATATACACGACAATAAACATTTAAATGATATCTTTAAATTGGCGTTTGTGAACTGGTAACTTTGGCAACGAATCAGACCATTTTACAATGGAGGGGTAAAGGATGGATAAGCATTGGGTCAGGATTTCTGGTGTGATGGTTTCTTCCAATTCTCAATAGATCCGATAATTCATGACGAAGTGGTGGGTGCAAATCTTCATGTCCAGAAAAAGGGTTCAACTTCTAGATGTTCAACAGATTCCGGATGGTGATTCTTTGGGAAGTCGTATGCACCATATCCTCTGGTATCACCAGATCCAGCAAATCCACCAATTCTTTCCTTGGTCATGTTGAATTCTTCTTGGTATGGTGCATTTCCATACGAGTCGTAAGAAGTTGAGATACTCTGGTATGGCAGATTCTGGTATTCTCCTGAATAAGAGCTGTCAACATATGAAGAGGGGTCGTTAGGGGTATTGCCTTAGATCTTCTTTTACTGGGTAGCTTTCTGTCGGTGCATGGTTCTGGTAGGCAAGAGGGCGACCTCTTGGCCATTCTTGGATTTGACCTACAGGTAACCTCCAGTCGTAAATTTTGACTTCTGCTTCTTGTCCATGCACTATGGAGAGAAGAAGTAGTAATGGAACTAGCATCTGAAAAAGACGGAAAAAATAATTATTAAAATAAACTTATTTAATTAAGAAAGAAAAATAATTACATTTCTTGAAAGGCAATAAACATATATATATATATATATATATATATATATATATATATATATATATATATATATATATATATATATTTAATTCCAATGGCAGATTATGAACAGTTACAGCAAAAAAAGAACAACGAAAAAAAAAAACATACAAAATAATACAACAAACAAAACATGCTGAAACAGAGTTCATTAATCTAACAATAACGCCAAGTTGCAGATCTTTTAGCCACTAAAAAGTGTTACCAGGTTTACCACGGGGAGGTAGATCTGGGGAGGTAGACCCGGCAAT
This sequence comes from Caerostris extrusa, assembly GCA_021605095.1. Classification (NCBI taxonomy): domain Eukaryota; kingdom Metazoa; phylum Arthropoda; class Arachnida; order Araneae; family Araneidae; genus Caerostris; species Caerostris extrusa. The sequence continues at coordinate 15,730 of BPLR01011397.1, read as the reverse complement.
AAACATATAAACCTATTGATAACTACCGTTTCAAACGAGGACATAATAAAGATTGTTGATAACTCTATTAATAAATTTTAAATACTTTATTTCTTGTTTCAAATATCAAGAATGATGGTGAACTTATACTGGTTCCATTACATCCCATAAATGTTTGAAAATTTCATTTTTTTTTTATGCCAACAAAAACTAATGTTTGACTCACTTGTAATAAATGACTAAAAGTTTACACATAAATTTTTTTTTTTTTTTAAAAATAAAGTGATTAACAGAAGATTATAAAATTATATAGTTGCCTGTGAATCAATATCTCATTTTGTTTAAATAGGCATATAAACAGACAAAAGAACTTACCTTTTCAATGATTATGACAAGTATATGGTTTATATTTTTAATATTAAAGTAGAATAGAATAATAATAACAAAGATAATGATAAAATAGCAAAAAAATATAATGAAGTATAATCATGTATTTAGAAAGCAAAAGTACCCTAATTTTTTAACATAAACACTAAAATGAAAAATATTTGTGTAGTTGTTAATACATACAATAGAATCTTTGATTGTTAGAAAGTCAAAGCATTTTTAGTATTTAATTTAAATTTTATTATCAATAGCTGTGTGGTGATTAGCTTTATGAAGCATTTGATATTGATGTCAACCTAGTTTTAAGAAAAGAATGTGGATAACTTCTCACAGGAAATCAAAACAAATTCAGGTACCTGTTTAAATGTAAAACTTCTTATTTTTTAAAAATCTCATTAATAGTTAAACAATAAATCTTACTTGTCATAACTGGAACTATTTCGTAATTTTAATAAGAAATTATTTAAAATAAGTCAAAAAATTTAAAAGGAACACAAATCAGGAAGTAGGAAGAATTACTTTTGTAATCAGTACTGTCAGATTAAGTTATTTGTACTCGTACAGTTAAAAAGAATAAGATAACACAAAATTAATCAAACCAAGAAATTATTTTTTACTTTTCAATAAAGAAAAATAAAATAAAAATGAAATTTAAAAAAAAGGGAGATTCGTTTAATAACGAAATGGGTTAATAAGAGAGAGAGAGGGTGGGGGGGAGAATAATCCCGCTTACGAATTTGAATTCATCATATGTTAACATGCACTTCCTACTGTATTTAAAGTAATAACGAAATACCGTGATTGTTTACAATTTCAGAATATGTCAATTTGTTAAATCTATGGAAAAATAGCATTCGTGATTTGACTTAATACTGAAAGGTTATTTCTTAAATCTTAAAGATTTTAGTCATTATATTATCAGTTTTATCAAGAACGTCAATCAGATTCACTAGACATAAGACTATAACAACGTCCAATAAACACAGCCATTTGTCGAGGTCGAAGTTAGCCATTATGTGAAATGAACGTCAATCAGATTCACTAGACATAGGATTTTACCAACGTCCAATAAACACAGCCATTTGTCGAGGTCGAAGTTAGCCATTATGTGAAATGAACGTCAATCAGATTCACTAGACATAGGATTTTACCAACGTCCAATAAACACAGCCATTTGTCGAGGTCGAAGTTAGCCATTATGTGAAATGAACGTCAATCAGATTCACTAGACATAGGATTTTACCAACGTCCAATAAACACAGCCATTTGTCGAGGTCGAAGTTAGCCATTATGTGAAATGAACGTCAATCAGATTCACTAGACATAGGATTTTACCAACGTCCAATAAACACAGCCATTTGTCGAGGTCGAAGTTAGCCATTATGTGAAATGAACGTCAATCAGATTCACTAGACATAGGATTTTACCAACGTCCAATAAACACAGCCATTTGTCGAGGTCGAAGTTAGCCATTATGTGAAATGAACGTCAATCAGATTCACTAGACATAGGATTTTACCAACGTCCAATAAACACAGCCATTTGTCGAGGTCGAAGTTAGCCATTATGTGAAATGAACGTCAATCAGATTCACTAGACATAGGATTTTACCAACGTTCAATAAACACAGCTAACTGATGAGGTCGAAGTTGCCAATATATAAAAAAGAACGTCAATCAGATTCACTAGACATAGGATTATACCAACGTTCAATAAACACAGCTAACTGATGAGGTCGAAGTTGCCCTTATATAAAAGAACGTCAATCAGATTCATTAGACATAGGATTATACCAACTTTCAATAAATACAACTAACTGATGAGGTCGAAGTTGCCATTATATACAAAGAACGTCAATCAGATTCATTAGACATTGGACTATACCAACGTCCAATAAACACAACAAATTGATGAGGTCGAAGTTAGCTATTATATAAAATGAACGTCAATCAGATTCACTAGACATAGAACATGTTCAAGTTAGATAATCGTAGCCATTTCAAAACCAGAAGTTAGACGCTATGTCACAAAAAAAAAATGAATCAATATGCCCTGTAATAGTAGAGTTACCACCAAATATTGTAATTCAATCACAGTTTCCTATTAACAACACTATCATCTCGAGTTGTTTCAATTACAAACTTGAATCAAATGGCACAGTTATATTTTCCTCTCATGTGCTTTTATCAAAGATACAATCGTCATGCCAGACTAACATAATGTTCACACATGATAAAATTATTAAATCTCATATGATAGTAATGTATAAAAAAGAGGCCAATAGAGATTGGATTTGTTATTGTGTAATAATTCACCTTGTTCTTTAATCATTAAATAAATTCTGCCTAGTATATAAGAACATCGAGATAATATATTAACGTTTAGTAAACACATCCAATTGATTAAGCATAAGTTGGCCATTGTATTAGAACAGACGTCAACAAATGCAGAAACCACAGCACGTAAGCGGAAGTTCAATAAAAACACAATCAATTTAAGGAGCTTATATAAGTCTTTACATTACGAAAACATAAAACAATATCCACAACAATAGCGGAAGCATTAACATAAATGTCAATGTGTCCATAGTTTTGAATCAGCTAAGTTCTCATTTACAATGTTCAATCAGTATTCTAGTTCAGGGATCTCCAATATTGGTGAACTCCAACAACAGCCCGCGAGTGTCATTAATCCAATCAGCCACAATTTATTGATTGTAAAATTTACAGCTAACAGAAAATCAGAAATTACAGCATTACAGAAAATCATATAAAATAATAATCAGATGTTTTTAAGTAACCACCAATTAAGAAACACAATAACTGACATGCGTAATGAAATTGATCTTTTTAACAGCAATTAATGTTGTGAAATTTGTCCTAAAAACTTACAATAGGTGATGTAAATAGGTAATGAAATTATAATTATGATTAATGAGATTTATGTAACTGTGTCAATTGTTTATACTCTCTACTGTCAATTGTTTATACTACTGTTTGTTATAAGTGGAAATTATCAGCAACGACTTCAAATACTCATCAGTTAACTTGTATCTGTAAATATCCTTTTGGATAACATTTTTTTTTTCACAGATAAATAGTTCTGAAAGTGAAAAAAATCACGATAAATTTACGTAACTGATCAAATTGTGTAAGTGGAAGACATATAAAATTTCAGTAATGATGAACTTAAATATGCTTCTTTAAAAATATCGTTACGCTTCAAAATCAATAATTTCCATTTGAGGTTCTGTGACAAAAGTTTCTATGTCGGCTGTAAAAGGATTTTGAAAAATCTTTATGTAGTTTGCAATTCCATCAAAATCCAAAAAAAAAAAAATAGGCTAAAAATTTATTTTTAAACACCTAAAGCTTCAATTGCAAAATTTACCAGAAGTGGAGTCTCAGTTTGCTGACTGAAAGTTTGGCATATATAAAAAATGCAGTGAAACATTTTTTGTTCATTTGGAATTGAAACAAAATATTTTTTGTCGAAAGGGATTAATATGAGTGCATAAATCAGGCAGAATCTGGTGTTCTCCTTGTAAATTTAGATTGAGGTCATTCATATGCTTAGTTAAATTTGTATACAACTTTAACTTGCATAATTATTCATCGTTTTGTAATTGGAGGACGATACCTTTCATTAAAGGACATTTTGATTATTGATCGGTGCTGAAAAAATTCGCTTTAGAACTTGTTGCATCTAAACTAGCGTATTGTAATATAATATGGTGAGTCATTTTCTCCAATTTCTTCAATAAACTCGCGGGACTGACGATGATTGAATGCATGTGATCTGACATAATGAATGACTGGTTTCAAAACTTCTGACATATCCAAACATTTTCCACCCAAAGACTCTTGAAGATTATGACGCAATGTACCATTCATGGTTGTGAATCATCGTAATTTCTACGACCTTTGATATGAGACCAACTACACTTTGATTTTTTTTCCATTGAAGATTGTTTTTCTGAACAGCATTTTCAACTCCTTTAAAATATCCAGTGGTTCTGTTGCCACTCCATGAAAGTGAAGAAGTTTTTCATACACTTCATAAATTTTATTTATCCCCGAATAAAAAGTTACACCTGAGCAGTATTTAAAACATTTGTTGACTCCTTCATGGTCAAACAGAACTACTTTAAATGTGATTTATGTCAGACAATTTTGTCAGTATATTTTCTGTAATAATTCTTCGAGTCACAGTGTTTGCTGACAAATTGACGTGTTATCAAACAAATGAAGTTTTTTTAATAGGTTTAATCAGGGGTTGCAATCATGCAATCCCTGATTAATTCGTCGTCAGTAAATGACCTTCATCTTTTCTCTATTGCTGATCGCTATTGAATGAGAGATTTTCTCCTTTTTGTCCAGCAGTTGTTACTTTCGTAAATAATAATTGGTGAGATTTTCAAATTCATATTTTTCTAGCCGTTGACTATTTATGAATTTGGAGTAAATTTTGAAATTTTTTCAAAATAATTAAGACCATTAAATATCTGTGTAATTACCTAAACGATTTAGTTTATGATTTGTTTATCTTAAACAATATATTATATCTGAAATTTCATTAATGATGCTTATTTATATAAAATCATATGGTCACTTAAATAATCTTGAGAATTGTGAAGTGACTAGTTCTAAGTAATATACTTGATTAATCATAAATAAGATTTACTATAATTAGGTATATTTCACTATTATTTGAAATAAATATTTACATATTTTATATGTGAGCATAAAAATTAACAAGATAATGAATTTCCTAGAATAATAATGAATGTTTTTGTTTTCTATCTTTATTTTCCTATTCCAATTTTTTAATGTCCATATTATTTGTGTGTAATAGAAATGTTTGGTTGTTTGAACTCATACTTAAATTTCATGTTTGATCACGTTTGAATAAATACATACATTGGATATGCACATATATATTTCAATAAGTACATTCCATGAATAATTCCTATAATAATTATAAAATTAATTATAGGATCTATATTTTCTATTTTCTATATTTTTATATCTTTACTTGCAAATTTCTTTTATGATATCATTGAATAATTTATGTTTTTATGATTTGTTCTAAATCTAATGAAAAATTTTAAACCAGTTTTTCTCCAAATATATGATTTTAATGGTGAGATTAAACATGAAAAATTATAAAAAATATATTATAAAATAGTTTATATTTGCTTGACACTAAGGTCAAATAAAGAATTTAATTACAGATATTTGAAGTCCTGTTTTACAAATATAAAAGTGATTGCAAAATTATTATTGCAAAGTTAATAGAAAATGCAAAGAATATGGGAATGAGTTTACACGTATAGCCCAAAATTGTTTTATTTTTCTTAACATACACGTTTATTATGTATGTAGAACGAGAACAATTCCCATCATTTATCATAACATACACCCGCACATTAAACTCATTGAATAGATTTAGTGAAATTCTAGAATAAAATTCTACTCAATAGAAATTAATACTTTACTATTCTGTGCAAAAGCGATATCGTGTTTCCCGCGACACACCTCTTTTAACCTACTTGGGAAGCCCCGTACCTATACGTTGCAAAAGATTTAAGTTCGATTGCACGGATAATTTCCGGTCTGACAAATGACAGATTTTACAGCAGCGTACCAGTAAAAAACCCCATTTTCAAGCAAAATCCATATAAAAGTACTTTTTAAATGCAATAAAAAAAAAAAATCTAGAATTCAATTGAGTACAGAATTTCCTTTGAATCATTAAAGATACTATTTTCATTGATCAATATTTTCCATTGAATCAATCTTGGTATGTTATGGTGGTTTCTTGTACTACTGCGTCCAAAAAGTAAGATCAATTCTCAATTTAAAATTCCCACGGGGCTTATGGAATTTCAATTTTTTTCTTTTTAGGTTGCTGGCACTGTCCTAGACATCTGTGCGAAATTTGACGTCGAAATATTCATTAGTGTTTGAGTTACGCTTGGTTTTGTGAGACGCTAAAACTGATTCCGGCGATTTTTGAAATGTCTGAATTAATTCAGCAAATAACTTGCATTACATTTTGCTTTGCGGAAATGTATAGAATGTTGCAAGAAGGCATTCGGTGAGCATTCCTATATCGGAAAGAAATGTTTAGAAGTAGTATAAACAGTTCAAAGAAGGCAGAGAGCGCGTTGAAGGCGAAGAGAGCTCCTGGTAGACCATCCACCTCAACCGACGAAGCTCACGTCCAAAAATTAAAGATTTGGTGCTTGTAAACCGCCGATTTACAATTAGAGATCCTGCTGATGTTGCTGGAATTTCAAAAGGATTGGTCAATTCCATTTCGGGCCTCAAACACGTCAAATTACGATTGGTACCGAAAACACTGAATGCGCCAGCTCACACTGCATTGATTCTTCGTGACTTTTTCGCCATAAATGAAACCCATATCGTTCCACAACCACCGTATTCACACCGTGGGACTTCAGGCTATTCCCTAAACTCAAAAGACCACTCCAAGAACACCATTTTGAGTCGATTGAAGAGATTCAATCTGAATCGGCGCGCTTTGAAGGGCCAACCCAGCCGATGACTTTTAAGCATGCATTGAGGATTGAAAAAAAGTTGGCATAAGTGCATTGCGTCCGGAAGGGATTACTTTGAAGGCGATGAAATAAATTTGGAAGAGTAAATAAAGAGTTTTTGAAAAAAAAAATTGGTCTTACTTTTTTTGGAGTATAGTACTATCGTCCTTTGTTTCTCATCATGAAATCAATATAAATTTGACTTATTATTGTTTGATGTTGTTCTTCGCATTCAATATTTCAACATGAAACGTAGTACATTGATTTGCCCATCCACATTATATAAAGCGAATGAAGATTCCTGTATCCAAAGGAATCACTATTAAGAACATTATTTTAAATGTAGTAGTAAAAAAATAGTCTACGATTCTAGTAGTCTATGATTTAATTTATATGCTTCAATTGAGTACATATTTTCCTTTGGAACATTAAAGATTACTATTTTCATTCATTAATATTTTTCCATTGAATCATTTTTGGTATATTATGGTAGTTCCTTATATTCATCCTTATTTGCCATCATGAAATCAATATAACATGGACTTGTTCTTGTTAATTTATTGTTTATGATGTTGCTCGTACTCCATTTTCAACAAAAAAATTCAGTACAATGACTTGTCCATCCACAATATATAAGGCAAATAAAGATTCTTTTTGAACCACTATTAAGTTATATAATGGGCATGATTATGCTCCCATCGCATGGTTTTAACTCATGAAACTCAATTAACACAGAAAAATAATTTAATATGATTTTCTTTAAATCATTAAAGATTATTATTTTCTATTTAATCATTCATGATATATTGTGGTGGTTCCTTGTATCCATCCTTGTTACCTATCATGAAATCAATATAAAATGGACTTGTTTTTGTCTATTTATTGTTTATGATGTTGCTCCTCGTATTCAATTTTTCAACAGAAAAGTAATACAATGATTTGGCCATCCACGTTATATAAAGCAAATGAAGATTCTTCTATCCAAATGGACCACTATTAAGTTATATAATGGGAATGAGTATGTTCCACATTGCATTGCGGTTTTAACCCATGAAATTCTGTTAACACAGAAAAATAATTTAACTATGGTATTATTTTGAATCATTAAAGATTATTATTTTCCATTTAATCATTCATGATATATTGTGGTGGTTCCTTGTATCTATCCTTGTTTGCCATCATGAAATCAATATAAAATGGACTTATTGTTGTCAATTTATTGTTTATTATGTTGTTCCTCGTATTCCATTTTCAACAGAAAAAAAGACAGTGTAATGACTTGCCCATCCACAATATTTATATATTGTGGGTTGGCAATATATTGTGGGTGGATAGATTTTTCTATCCGAATGAGCCACTATTTAAGTTATATAATGGGTATGAGTATTTTCCCATGGCATGGTTTTATGCCGATGAAACTCAATTAACACAGAAAAATAGTGTAACTACAGCTCTGCAAGTCTCATAGGCATGATTCATACCACATTTGTAGTATAATAGTTTGGGTGTTTCTACTATTTCATAAGAAAAAAAGTCAACAAAGACCACTCACTTTTATCATTAATAATCACAGTTCTGCCAAATACTTCTCTTCAGATTTTTGTAACATTAGTATGTTTTAAGTAATACATATCGCGAATAGCTGACATAACTTGGAGTTTTCAAGAGTTAGCATTGTTCAAAATTAAGAGAAATATTTTTGAAAACATTTTATTTTCTTATATTGTAATTTTTAAAATAAACATTATAGATATATTGGCACGATACCTTTGAAATTTTAGCATTGTTAAAATTAAATAAAGCTATTATATACTGGTAGCTTATTCGTATAAGGGTAATAAAAGCTTAATAGTTATCAAATATTCTATTAGTTAAAATTATATGGATAATGTGTTCCATTGTTTTCATTATACTAAATATCAAAAGAAGATATGTGTGTCAAACTAAAGCCATCATTAACATTTTAAAAAATTGGCCTTATTTCTTTTAAAAATTAATCATAAGTAATTTATTGAAAGAATAGTACTATTTTTAGATTTCAATTAATTTCTTTAAAGGAAACTTTCTAAATATTGACGAAGAGAAAAACAAGAGAGAGAAAAAAAGAAGATAGCTGCATTTATGTAAACGAATGAAAATCTAGAAAGAAACAGATGGTTTTCATCATAAACATTTTTTGTTCGTTAAATCTCAAATATAAAACAAAATACCGTTCCTTTGTTTCAATGTATGTCATTGAGATACGGAAATATAAAACAGCATTTTATTTTAAGAAATCGAGTAAAACCGAAAGCAACCAGGAAACCGATACGTTGATATTTAATTCAGGAGAAAACTCAAAGGATACTGCCTAACAAAGGAACGTGCCCCGCCTTTATAACCGGACAGGAATGAAAACGAAAGTTTGAGGAGATTTGATCTGTTCATTGTTGAACGCGAACTAAATATTGTTGACTAATTGAGTAACAGTGTTCTACTTTTTCCACTGCAGTTTCAGGTTCAAGTCTATTTGCACGTTTTTTAACTCAGACATTACAAATCGTGTTCTACTATAAATGATTATGGGTTTAAATTAAAAATGGTTTCTTTTTTGCAACAACAAAATGAGAATAATATGTCTATTTGCATGTTTTTAAAAGGATATTGAAAAACCTGTACTGTAATTGATTATGGGATAAATTAACAACTCAATTGTTTTTTCCTTAAAGTAACCTATGTCACAGAAATGTTAAACACTATTCAAGATATATGTGCAGTGCCATAAATATTTTGAAGAAGAATTCTATGGTTCATACATTGTATATAAAGATGGGTGTGTCAATGTTTTTGCAATATGTTCCATTTACAATTTTTTAATTTTTAGGATGACCCCATAAATGGAGCGTCGTTAGAAAGAGGAAATTTTAAATGCTAAAATTTCAGAAATAAATTAGAATCAGACTATTAGGTAAAATAGAAAGGGCCAGGGCTGTTCCATTTTTATCAAAGAAAGCTCTTCAATAAATCTCAGAATGTTGTTGTAAGGGATAAGAAGCGTAAAATCCACTCATATATATGCCATTTATATTTGTTAATTCTGCTAAAAATTATAAAATTACAAAATTGATTGAAAATTTGTGTACTTGCAATTTATTTCTGATATATTATTGTAAATCGTAATAATATTTTAAAATGTCCTCACCGTGTACGAGTATAATAAGAAAGTTTAATGAACAATATATAAGGAAAACATAAGATGCTTTTTTTATAATATTAGAGTTTATTTTTCAAAGATATGAAAAATTCTTCACTTTACAAAAGTTTGACCTAAATATAAATAGATTGTAAATGTTTTTTTTTGAAAAATTGAAGTAATTATCGGAAAATTTATATTTTTGATCGATGAATTTATCTGTAAAATTTTTGCAGTTTGAGTTTTATCTTCTTGATGAAATAAGATTAAATTTCATAAATTATTAATTAAATAATTGAACATGAGAAATAAAAACTCTAATATTATACAAACGTATATATTTTCCTTTATACGCTGTTCATGCTTTACATTGTAAACGTTTTTTTTTTTTTTAACATTACAATGCAAATTTAAAATATTATTTTAGTTCAGTTCACAATAATACAATAAATAAATTGACAAAGTATTAATTTCAATCAAGTTGTAATTTTATAACTTTTTAATAGAATTAAACAACATAAATGACATATATATAATAAACCAAGAAAACCAATAATTTAAAAACTGTTTAAAAGTTTTTTTTTTTTACCACTTTTATTATACCTATTTTCTTTAGGTATTTAATTTTCTTTTTTTGTAGTTAATGTAATTGAACATTTACCTTAATAGCGAAACTTATTTATTAATTAAATAAGAAATTAATTACTAGTTCAACTGACTAATACGACATGTACTATCGATATTTAGTTTTAATAAAAAACACAAAAAAAAAACATTTATTAAATTTGCCATTCATATACACTACTGCAGAGAATTTTCATTAAAAAAATGTGAAATTATCCAACATAACTTTATATGAGTACTTACTGAAATGCATCTACAGAACTTAGAATAGAGAAGTTGAATCAGCAATGTAAAAAATGAAACATTTTTTTTTGGGTATTTTAAGAATGACTGACACAATAATCTGATTATGTAATGATTTATTTTTTTTTGCACTGATTGTAGCATGCACAATAAAGAATTAAAAAAAAAAAGTCGATTTACTTCATTTAGCTTCAATACTTCCCCTTTGTTTATAGCAGCGCGTATCGTAAAAGCATTGTGTGCTGGAACTCCTATAGCTTTAAGAGGAATTTTTTTCTGAAGAACAACAATTTCTTTTGTTTGAGTATGATTCATCCCATTAAAAAAAAAAAAAACAATTTATTGTTTTTAGAATTTTTTTATGTTTATTATGTTTGAGTATGTTTTTATTATGTTTATTTACAGAGTAGATTAATTTATTTACACAAGGTTTAACTTTAAATGTTGCAATTCCTCATGTTGAAATTTGAATCACCAATTAATGTAAATAAATGTGAGTTTGTAATAAATTAAATTTTTATCTCTGCATCATCACATCTAATTAATTACTTCAATTCTGATACTTCAAATTATTTTATATATTTTTGAAAAGATTTTTAGGACATTTTTATATTATTTTAAACAATCTTAAAAATGTTTTGCAACGCTTTTGAATCAATAAGTTACTATGATTAGAATGTAATGATTTAAACATTGCACTGGTCGTCAGGTTTAATTTATTGTTTGAAATTTCTTTCGTTTACATAAATTTTTATTTTTAGCAAGAATAGTATATTTTTATTTTTAATTTACACAACTTTAACATAAATGTAGTTTAAAGCATGAAATAATACCTTATGAATTAAAAATGTAATTACTAATACAAATATTTTTTTTAGAAATTTTTCCATTATGCACTACTAAGTGTTTTTAATAAATAAATAATTGGTAAATTTAAGATACTAGTATTAATGTGTAAATTGACTATCAAAACAGTGTTAATTATTTTAAACAATAAAATACTTAAATTAATGAATTTTTTCTGGCAATGATTTGTATTTTTCAATTTGAAATAAATTGATTTTTCTTAAATATTTTTGTGCATAAAATAAAATAGTTGGTCATTTTAAATTACAATAATATAGTTGTAATTACATAATATAAATGTACTAATTTAGGTTTTTATTGTACCGTTTTTCTTAAAAAGTTGAAAAATCTTACTAAATGCATAAACTATTAAAGTAAGGCACAATTTATATTTTAAATAATGCGCATAATTACATTAAAAATATTTCTTAAGTAAATTTAAAAGATCATATTGATTAAATAAAAGATAATAAACATTGAGTAAATAAACAGATGTAAAAAATTATTATTTACTATCTTTAATATCTGTAATGTATTGTGCAGGTCGGATAAAAAAGAATGAATCTGATGTCGTTTGCTGATTTTTGGCCCCAGTTGAAACTCAAAGCATTATTTACACTTTTAAAATGCCACACATATATTTAACATAATATTATACAATATTTAACACATTTAAAAACGCATAATTATAGATTCTGCGGAAGGATTCCACTTCTAAGCCAAAAACCTGATGCTCAGATATGCAAAAACGCGTGAAATGTGCTTCCTCTCCGGGTGAAAGTCTGTACCCAGTCAACTGACCATTTCTCTTGTGAGCTACAGGGGCGCATTTGGCAGTGTGTAGAGGAAGCATAGTTACATCAATAGATTTGAAAGTTCCTATTTAATGTTTGAATAATATTTTTACTACTATATTGTTTTCAAATATTTCTAATTTACAATATGTTTAAAGCCATTCATACAAATAAAACTCAATAAATTACTTTGTGTAATTAAGTTTTTATGATTTAAATTGACGTCATTTACAAATTATTATTATAGCAATATCAAGCTTTGACAAAATTTATAGTCAGCTACCCTCGCCGGGGTTTGATGTTCTAATTAGATTTGTACCTGATAAAAGACAATGTATCAATTTATTTGTTTGTATTAAATTTCAAAACCTTGCATAATTGTGTGTAGGAGTACTACAATTGCCTACAGTCTTTCGATTTACGTGACACAGATTTCTTTAAAAACACCTTTTTCGATATGATATCTGATCGTAGGTTTGCAATTGTTAAAAAATCTGAAAGTGGTGGTGAATTAATTATGATAAACATATTTCACAACAGTGAAAATAAAAACATTTTCCATCGTAATTTCCAGAAACGAGATTTGATAATGTGATGTTACCATTAAATAAAGTATTGCATAATCCATAATCCGTAAAAATTAAAATCAGCAAGATTTTTTTATGTCAGATCTGACTCATTGTCATTGATTTAAGAAAATGAGTCGTTCTAAATAAGGAGTTTTTGTCAACAAATACTACCCACATTATCTACAAGTGTCAAATAAAATGCTTAATTTGGTAGGTAAAGAGGCTGCATTAAAAAAACATCATGTTTTAATCACTTTTATTCTTAAACGTAACCTTGCATTTTTATGACATGTGTCAATATCTTGTTTTTAAAATCATTAATTGATATTCTAGATGGAGTCATTTTGATATATAATATTAATTATAAACTATTGTATAATATTAATTATAAACTCTCGTAAGCAATTATTTAAATATTGCAATATAAAATAACAAATGCAATATAAGCATGATAAATATATTTATTAATACCCATATTTTATTATTTCATTGTTTAAATAATGCATAGTGGGTTATATTCTGCTTTATGTTTCAATAACCTAATGTCAATATTATGTGTATATTAAAAATGGTATAAATGACGTGTATCTTCTGTTTGAATGGCGCAACAACCCCATGTTGAGCCAAAGCCGTCTGCCTACTAGCAGATTCCGCGACAGGAGAAGTTTTCTTTTTACGGGGTAGGATGTTAGCACAGAAATCTTATTAGACCGGGACATACGTTTTAAAGTGGATTTCGAACCACTGCAAACATCCGGGCACCGCCGGACTCGAGCAAAGACTGGAGCTACAAGCGTCAGAGGTAAATCGGCCATCAGAAAAAAAGCTTTCATGCATGTTTCATGCTTAACAACATCTTATGAATTAAGTATTATTGTATATTTTTAGAAATTTTGATGTGTTATGTTATGCATTGCCTAGAGTTTTAGTAATAAATAAATAATAATGTATTATGTAGTATTAGTATTAGTAATACTGTAACAATGTATAATAAATGTAAAATAATAATTATAATATACATAAAATAAAATATATTATTTCTTAATTTTAATTATTAATATCCAAGTTGTGGTTGTTTTCAAATGGTGGTCATTTAGACCGAAGTCATGGGACTTCAGGTCTAAATGAACTTCAAGGCTGATAATTATGTAGCAGATTCAGCTTTATCGAGGAGCACTAGGAGAGGAGGTAGTGCTATAGTGCACCAACATTTTGGCAGAACAATTTTGAACGAGCACTCATGGATAACATCTGAGGGGTTCTAACCCTCTATACTTCCTCTTCAATTCAAACTTGCGGACTTACAGATTTATAGTACAAAATCCTCAGTATAAGTACGGCATCAAAGGCAGGGTAATTATACCAAAATTTTACACGGAAGCCCCTCAGCATTTTGTCGGTGGATTATTCGTGATATGCCTGACGTATTCCTGACGTTCCCCCTCACCTTTCTAACTGGTTGGGAGCTACATAGCCCTATGCGGGGGTAAGGTGTGGAGAAAAAAAAAAAAAAGAAAGTACAGACACAGAGACTACCAGTACTGAGCGTATAGACTTCAGTTTGGCTTCGCTGATCAGGTTAAGAACTTTACTTTCTAGCCAGCAAATCTATTCAATTTACTGGAAGAATAGGGATAACGTATTATTTAAATGATCAAAATTATATAATTATTTGTAATATCCCTTACATATCTCTAATATAATTCTTTATAATATCACTTTATCTTTTTATTCTTTATAATCACTACGTAATATCCCTATTCTTCTATTAAATTGGAAGTCCAATTAAAAAAAGTTGAGAACATGGGTATATAATATTTTTATTATATAACCTAAATGAGGCTAAATGTTTTATTGTATAATTTGTGAGAATTTTTGATACATTTAAGCCACAGGTTGGCATCGAAAAACAACATTTTAAATAAAAAAAAAAAGTCGGAATTAAAAGTTTGGTTTGTTAAATGTCAGTAATTTACTTTAGAAATTAAAAAAAAAAAAAATCGCGAAATTGAGTTTACAAAATGGCCGGAACGATTGTATATGATGATATAAAAATCGTCAAAATCGTCTAAAAGTGAATAAAAAAAATTTTAAATTGTTTTTATATACGCATTTTCGTTTTCCACATAAAGTCGTAACTCAAATGAGTTTTATTTATTATTATTGGTTTATTTTAAAAATCACATAAAAAATACATTTAAAAGTTATTTGCGTAATTTTATGCTTATTAATTCTTTTTTTTAAATTTCTATATTAGGAATTATTTTTTTGAGGAAATAACAGCTATTTTTTTCTCTTAAATATAAAATAAACAGTGTTATTTTTTTCCCAAATATCACGCACTGTTTATTCAGTTTTCGTTGCAAACTATACATTAGTATGATATTAATACTAATGAAAACGATCGTTTTGAACGATTTAATATGAAAATTGTGGCAGTTCCCAGATCATTCGTTGATTAGTAGATTATTCGTTCATTATTTGTAGATTATTCGTTCATTACTCTGGTAGAATTTTGATGACAAGCACTGTTACGCACATCACAGCAATACGC